>CAUYRT010071305.1:0-190171 GCA_963574885.1 Lepilemur ruficaudatus
AATCAAGGAGGCAAAAATATTTTCAAGAAAGTTAATTCAGGCCGGGTGCGGTGGCTCACGCCTGTAATCCTAGCACTCTGGGAGGCTGAGGTGGGTGGATTGCTCAAGTTCAGGAGTTTAAAACCAGCCTGAGCAAGAGCACGACCCCATCTCTACTAAAAATACAAAGAAATTAATTGGCCAACTAAAAATATATAGAAAAAATTAGCCGGGCATGGTGGTGCATACCTGTAGTCCCAGCTACTTGGGAGGCTGAGGCAGAAGGATTGCTTGAGCCCAGGAGTTTGAGGTTGCTGTGAGCTGGGCTGACGCCACGGCACTCTAGCCCAGGCAACAGAGTGAGACTCTGTCTCAAAAAAAAAAAAAAAAAAAGAAAGAAAGAAAGTTAATTCACATTTTTGCTAGATGAGATGAGAAAAATGATGCTGTGGTTATTGTTTCAGGCAGGAGGAGCCTTCACATCTTTTCTTTCTCATCATCATGAACACTGTCTGGAGTTGATGTCATCTGGACCTTTTTATCCAGAGGCTTTGAGGCCATAGCCGATTATACCAGTAATCCAGCTATGTCATTCTCTGATTAAAAATGCTCCTTTGCCGTGCCTGTCCCACTCTGACACTAACGCAGGCTATCGGGGCCTGGCCAGGTTGGAAGAGGACACGAGAGCCAGAGCGTATCTTGACAAGGGGAGGGTTGAGGCAGCCGAGAAGAGCAATCAAGAGCACTGTCTCCGGAGCCAGACTGCCCAGGGGAGAAGCCCAATTTTGCTGGTCACCAGCTGTGCTGCCCTGGACAAATTCTCTAACTTTTCTGTGCCCTTGGTTTTCTCATATGTAAAGTGAGAACATGAACAGTCTTCACATGATGTGAGGCTTAAGCAAGTTAATACATTTAAAATGCTCAGAGAGGTACGTGTCATACATTCGATTCTACTTGTTTATTCAATAAAAATGAAACAAATAAGGGTGTATTGATGCACACAGATGAGAGGGAGTGAGGAATAGCATGAGCTTTGTTAGCAGACAGACTTACATTTGAATCCTGATAACACAAACTTTTTCTACCAATATTTATATTTTTCCAACTATAAAAGGCATATGTGTGTATAGCAGAAAATTTAGGAAACACAGGAAGTAAAGATCAACCTTAAATCTACTACGTGCAGACGGCCCCCGTATTACTGTTGTTGGTGATGATATTTGCAGTGGAGTCTGGTTCTGATGCTGTGACTTGTGGGTTTTTATTATTCCTCCTCTTTTTGTATATCCCTCAGGGATCTATCCAGGAACCATTTAAGGTCAAGTAAATGCCTAGTAAAGAAAATATTTTTTGACAATGATGATATGTAACTCAGAACCTTTAATCTACACACTTTTTACAGCTCTCTGTTCCTGACATTTAGGAGCTCAGTTTTCTAGTGATACAGCACGCCAAGCATTTAGATTGAAACTCATAAATTTCTTCTTCCAACTTCCCTGCTATATAATTACTTGGCCGCCCACATTATCGTTGTCAATTGCCAAGTGTGCCCAGTGAATGACAGGCAGATTATTTGTACCTGGTGTGGGTCACGCTTTTGCTTGGTCTGAGAGCTTTTGTTTAATGCTCCACGAGAAGGCCATCAAGGGGTAACGGAGTAGAAGTAACAGGAGAAGTCTACTGGGCGATGATTTGGCAGCTCAAGGAAAGTTGTAAATTAAGCTGTCTGAAGGGAACTTTCTGGCAAACTCAGTGAACAAACACAAGGTGTGAGGTGGTCAGAACTTGTAATAAGCTAACTTTCTTTTTCACTGGTGGTTTCCTCTTGTTGGTTTTTCGGTGAAGTGGTTAGACGTGTTAACTATCACTCAAACAAAATATGGACTGTTTGGGGGTTGGGGGTGTGGTGGTGGCCAACGGTGGTGATGAGGAGGGGTGCAAATGTACAGATCCGCAAGTCAGAGCAGTCTTCTGTGAGCCTGGGGAATGGTTAACAGAGTAATCAAATCTATTCTTGGTCACTATTTACGAGCACTGGCACACGAACTAAGTGTCCCCGTCAGTTTAGTGACTTGGTTGGACTGTCCCCAATAACCCACTCTCTTTGCTTTCAACTTTTACAAAATTATGACGCTGATATTACAGAAACCTTAAGGAGGTTTCTCTCTCCTGTCCCATTTAGTGAGCAAAATAAGCCTTGGTATATGTCCGGTGAATCCAATTGTATAACTGGATTAATTTCCTTATCTTCTTTAGTCGCTGTAACAGCAATTTGCACTGATGGGGAAGCTAGAAATGGGGCTATCTTTCCCACTAAGGCCCATGTTAATATGGCCAAGTGCCCAATTTAATTAGGGTGAACAAACATTTTGATTTTCCCAGGGCGGTCATAGTTTATGCCTCTTGTTCTAACCATTACATACTTATAATACCCCACTTCATTCACAGAAATGTCCCAGTTAGAATAATGATTTATATGGGCCCACTCAACATGAATAAAATCAGGGAGAAGCCCTCCAGCACAGGCCCACTTTTTACACTGTCACTTCGTTCAGAAAAAGTTCCATTGTCTCTAAAAGACTCTTGGCCCTGGGGTCATGGTCTGATCGCTTTCATTTCTCTAGCAATATTCCTCCCCAACCAGGGACCATTGCCTGGTTACTTGGCACATTGTTTTTCAAACTTTTTTCAGCAGGAGACTTTCTTTTTTTTTTTTTTTTTCAGATGAAAAGTTAGGCAGCGCTTCAAAGTTTAAGACCGATAAAGTGGAGCTTTTCCTGGTAGAAGTAAGAGTGGGGGCTCAGACACCCACACATTTGGCCTCTCTCTTTTCCTTCTGCTGTGGGTCTCTGCTGAATGTCATGGCTTTGTGGAGCGTAAGTTAAAATCTACCACCAGAGCATATGCTACCATCAATCTAAAGTGTCACCATTTTCTACATTGAATATTTTTGTTCCCTAGTAAATTTAGGTTATCAATACAGTCTTTACTTAAGCTTGGCACAGGTTAATAACAATCAGGCTCTTAAAAAATATTGCCCCAAGCCTCAGCCTCAATTCTAAGTCAGGATACTCCCATGGTCTTGATTCTCCAAACTGATGGAATCCTGACTGCTTGCTTTGATGTCCTCCCCATGGAACATGGCTGAGAAATGACCAGAGTAAGGCCTATTTTACCAACCACACGTCCCCTAGACCCAGATCCTGGTAATTCTCTGATCTCACCTTTCGCCTTTCTGGGCCCTTCAGCCTAATTCTGATTTTATGGCTTCTCCTCTGTAACCTCATCCTTTATCTATGATTTGAAATGCTGTCCCAGCAGACTTATTTTCTCCACATCCTCTCAAATCTCGAGCAGACCATCCTAGGCCCACTCTTTTGTTGGATTTTCAATCTATTTTAAAATTCCTTGTATCTTCAAAAAAGGCTTCCATGGAACCCACCATACACATCAATGAATCAAGAACCTTTCTTCACTGAATCCTAGGGAATCTCTTCAGCTTTGCCAGTTCCACGATTTGGGACGTCCTGTCTAAACACAGGCTTTCATCAGAAACAGCCACACAGGGACTACGCCACACCTATATTTCAACTGCAGTTGCATCACTAGCTTGACGACCCCCATTAATTCTCAACGATTCTGGGGCTCAGGTTATTTTTCTTGGCACAGATCCAAAACATTGAGGCCAGAATTCAATATTAAGCTGGCCTCCCCAGGATGTCATTAAGAGGGTTTAGTTACTGAAACACCAAAGGATATTGTCATAATATAACAATTTCATTCAAAATGGCCTTGTGCTCCAGACCGCTGTGACTGCTGTGCCATAAATTTCTAGTGCCCTTGGGGTGGGGGGATGAGGGGGAAGGCATCAGGAATCAATGCCTTTGCTTATTTGTTTGTTTATTCAAAAAAGTTTGGAGTGAGATATTTTCTTGGCAGCTGATTGGAGGTACTAGTAATTATTTCTTGATGTATAGAAATATTCAAAGGTTTTCTTGAACTATTTCTTGCTTGGGACATTTGTGGAAAAATCATTTAGACTTTGAATGAGGTATGCATTCATATATATTGCACATTGTGGATAGAAAAGTTGGCTTGAATTTTTAAAAATGGGTCAATTTTTATATATTTAATAATCTTTTTGCCATGCAATTCCTCAGACTTAAACTTACACACTCTTATAAGGAGGAAGAATTAATAAACACTTTCAACTTAAACCAAAAAATAGGGTTTCTCAAGCTTGACACGATTAACATTTTTGGGCCAGAGTTTTTCTTTGTTTTGGGGAGCTATCTTGTGCATTGTAGGGGTGAGCAGCCTTCCTGACTTTTATTATACCCAGTAGATGCCAGTAATACCCTCTCCTCAGCCTACCCAGTGTGACAACCAACAATATTGTCAAATATTGTCAAATATTGTCAAATATTTGGGGGGAAGCAAAATCATCCCTGGTTGAGAACCACTGCCATAAAGAGACAGAGAAAAGGTACAAGAGGAAGAGTTGGAGATGGAACAATCCATGGTCCTATAGTGACTTCAGTTCTTTTCCCGCCCCTTGGCGGTGAGGAATGGGCTTGCTTGCTGAATGAGGCAACACGGAATTAGGAGAGATTTCCCCCCAACTGGTCCTCGGTCCTCTCCTACGTTTTTCCTTTTACAATTTTTTTAAGCACCATTTGCCTTAAGAAGTAACCCTACATGGAGAGGATGCAGAGTTCTAAAATGCTAAGTAGCTGATACTATTTTTCTTTGGGTAAAACCAATAATTCAGGATTGTGCTCATATCAGTTAGCTTTTGCTTCTTAACAAACCAGTCCAAAGCTCGGTGGCTGAAAAAGACACGTATTATTGCTCACGCATCCGGTTGGCTGGGGTTCAGCTGATCTAGGCTAGACTTGACCGGGCGGCTGTGCTTCTCAGTGTAAGTCTGTGGGTCAACTGGGGCTGCACGGCTGGTTGAGCTCTGCCCCATGTCCCCTCTCATCGTTGTCCTGGGACCAGGGGGTCACTTGGGACATGTTCATGTCATAGTACAGCAGAGGTATAAGAGGACAAGCAGAAGCATATAAGGCCTCTTGAGACCTAGGCCCAAATTAGGACATCACCACTTGGCCAAAACAAATCACCTGGTAGCCCCTTTAGCAGGAAGAACTGCAAAGTCCTGTGGGAAAAGGCATATGGGTGGGGGAGGGGCAAAGGTGACTCATCGATCACAGCTCTTGTTTTCAGAGTAGTAGTTTTGCTTTTATATAATTTTAGAACTGAGCTTCATAATTTTGCTGGACACTTCTGTAATAAGAAAATGTAAACCCAGGACCATTTCAAGAATGGAATCATCCGATAGGGAAGAGTGAGTCAAACAAACTATCCGAAATTTCATTTTAACTCCAGTTAGCTCAATCTTGTATGAATTAAGCAGCGTTGTATTTCTGTGGTTTTAGAAAATGGAAAAAGCTGGATTTGTCCAACGTGGAGGCAGAGAGGAAAGGCATTTTCAAGAATGTTTGGGAGATTAAGATGCAAAAACACCTATTTTTAAGGATTGGCAGATTGCAGATGTGTTGGCCAGAGGAATGTTGAGTGAAAATCTCTGGAATGTTTTAGCAACCTTTTAAATTTATTGCCAGGAAATGTGTGCTGCTTGCCTTCTCTGCATCTTTTCAAAAGGTCCCTTGTAAATCCAGTCAAGACCAGTCCAGGTAGGGAGGTTTGGAAACAGTGATAAGTGAAGGCATTCTCTGCAGCTGCGCCCCAGCTCCAGCCTGACCAAACACCGTTAATATGTAACCCGAATCTGACCACTTCTTTTATGTTTACATTTGGTTTCAGTATTATTTTTAACTGGTGAAAGAGCAGTTCAAAGTCATTTTTTTTTCTTGGCACTTAACATATAATCTCTCAAGGCTCAGTAGCAGAATGGCAATAAGTCACATCGGGGAGGTTTAAATCTGGTGGAATTAAAAATCACTTACCTTATTCCACATGTGAATGTACTGAAGGCGGATGGGTCAGGGTGTGCAAGGATAAGACATTATATCAGAAATAGCATTTAATTGTTTATCCTGAGACCTTAGGTTTAGAGGATCATCTTCTACATGTTTGGCATAATTCATCCGAAATGGGTGTGTACTACACACCCATCAGAAGGGCTCAAAAACAATGAAGCAAAATAAAACCAAAATGCTGACAATAACAAGTGCTGGAGAGGATATAGAGCAATGAGAAGGCAAAGATATTGCTGTTGGGAATGCTATATGGTTCAGCCACTTTGGAAAACAGTTTCGCAATTTCTTATTAAGTAAAGCATATGCTTACCATAGACCCCAGGAATCCCATTTCTAGGTAGTAGCCCAAAAGAAATTAAAACCGTGTTCACAAAAACCTCTATGTGAATGTTTATAGTAGTTATATGCACAATAACAAAACGTACTTTGATACGTTTAAATGGATAAATAAACTGTGGTCCATTTATGCAGTGGAAAGTTACTCAATAATACATAGGAATGAACCCCCAATATATGAAATAACATGGTTGAAGCTCAAATGCATTATGTTACGTACAAGAAGCCAGACTCTAAAGGCTATAAACTTTGATTCCATTTATATGACATTCTGTAAAAGGACAAACTTATAGAGAAAGAGAGCATATTAGTGGTTGCCAGAGGCTAGGGGTAGGAGCTATCTATAAAGGGGCATGCGGGAAATTTTGGGGGTGATGGAATTGTTCTTTATCTTCATTTTGGTGGTGGTTACATGATTGCATATGTATGTCAATACTTACAGAACTGTATGCTAAAAAGGGGTAATTTATACCAAAATAAGCCTAACTTTTAAAAACAAGTGTGGTTCATTGTACCCCCGAGTCTCCTATTTTTACATTTGTCAAAGCAACATATATTCATATATTAGGATGGTCACCCAACTCATGCCTGCTGTTTTGGAAATGGTTCCCTGCCCCCAGTGGCTTAGACTATGCTTCTTCCAGATGATTCCGTATCCAGATCCCACCTGATGGGCCGATGGGTAGATAATTACCCTGAACTGAAACAGCAAGATGATGTCTTTTGAGACTTTGCTCTAAGAGACATTGAAACCACAGTCCAGAGGGTGTAGATTTTGGCCTGCAGATATGTTTGTTTTGTTTGGCCGGCACAGTGTTTAAAGAAAATTAGTTGCCAACATTAAAAAATAGGAGATTTCACATAAAAATTCAGATTTCCGGCTTCTCTTTATGAAATGGGAGGATCTGGCAAAATGGACCCAAATTCCCAGAAGGACACAATGGTGGGAGCCGAGGTCCATCGCCTTGTTCACACCAGCGAGCGCTCTCCATCTGCCCAGCCCCTGCTGCTCCTTGCGGAAGCCCAGTGGTAGCTGCGCTTGTGCTCTGAGTTGGCACATACAACAGTGTTCAAGGAGATAGGAAATTTTCTTGTATTTTCTTTTTCTATCAACACTGGGAAAACAAAAGACAGATGATATTTGACGAAAATTGGGAATAAGCATATTATCAATACTTTGTGAAAGTAATGACTCTTCTAGTGGTTTATGAAACAAAGCAAATGTGTCTACTGAGAGAATACACAATAAGATTCCTTTCTGAAACAAACACGGCTCTCTGCACCCACCTGAGGTGCCCACCCGGCGTCTGTGGGCATTTGAGTTTGCCCTGCCCTTCCCCAGTCAAGTGGGTTTTGAGTAGTGGCGTGCTAGGGTTGCAAAAAGTTGAAGACAAACAGGTACTATGGTGAGCTGTATCCTATATGTGTATCGTGTCACTGGGGAGGAGAATTGAGAGCCTTTACAAAGAAGCAAGTCTGTAGAGATTTAAAAATAAGGTGTGTGTGTGTGTGTGTGTGTGTGTGTGTGTGTGTGAGAGAGAGAGAGAGAGAGAGAGAGAGAAGGATACAGATGTTCAGAGGTGAATGTAAATGAATTTACTTAATCATAGCAAAGAAGTTGGGATTTTAACCCAAATTCTCCAATCAGTGCTTCTAAAACTTTAATGTGCACACAAATCCTGGGAGCTTGTGAAAATGCCCATTCTCTAACTTGGTTGACCCTGGGTGGGGGGAGGGGAGAAAATGCCCATTCTCATTCAGTAGGTCAGGTGTGGGGCCTGAGATTCTGTTTTTCTAACAAGATCCCGGGTTTCAATACTACTGACCGATGGATGGGCCACATTTTGAGCAGCAAGGCCCCAATACTGTCTACAAAGAAATGATAAAAATTTATTAATACCAGCCTAAACATTGCTTTTTAACCATCTGCTCTCCATTGAAGAAGTACTTCTTAAAATCAGTTTCTGGTCATTTACCAAGGAATATCACTCCCCTTGAACAAGGAGCTATTTAAAGGGTGGTGGGTGCTGGCACCCTGGAAAGAAAGAATGTGATTACCCGGCCGGCACCTTCAGAGGAGCAGTCTGGGTTAGCAGCCCAGCCAAGTGACTGCGTCCTCCCAGCTCAGTCTGGGCTACTTTGCCCTGTGGCCTCAGGCAAATCACCAGTGTCTCCTGTCTCTCCACTCAAACAGAGGTGAGTTTTTGACCTTGTAGGCTATTGTGAAAGATTTAATTAGCATTTGTGAAAGCTTGCAAGATCTATGGAGGAAAGGTACTTCAGAAGAACAAAGTAATTTATAGTCGCTATCATCATTTCATTACCGGTTTAGCTGATATGCCCGGGAACTCAGTCTAAAAGAAGCAGTCTCCACAATCTACAACTCCCTCACGGTTGCGAATACTGCAGCCGGGAACATTACTGCTATCTGTGGAAGAAGATAAATTGTGCCTCTTTTTCACAATCCTTGATATTACTCAGGTGTCTACCACTTCAGGTTTCAGTACGATCATGTTTTTCATGTAACGAAGGAAGATTCTCCTTTTCATTGTCCCTTCCTTCCAAATATGGGCTGCTGTGATGTCTGTTTAGAACTTTGGAGGGAAAAAGTCACAAAAAAAAATTAAGAAAGAAAAATAAAAAAAACTTTGGGCTCTGGTTTGAAAGGGATGCCTTTTCTCATCTTTCTTTCTCTAAATCAGCAGTCTAGAGAAACTCTGTCCAATAGAAATATAATCTGACCACATAAGCAGTTAAAAAATTCCAAGTAGCCACATGAGAAAAAGAAAACAATCAGATAAAAATAATTTTCATAATTTATTTTATTTAACCTAATATTTCTAAAATATTTTTAATACATAATTAATATACAAATTATTGATGAGATATTTTGCTCTTTTTTGGTACTGCCTTTGAAATTTGGTACATTTTACACTTACAGCACATTTCAAATAGGATGTTAAATTTTCATTAAGAAGTAGTTAATCTGTGTTCAGACTTCCTAAAAATTTACAGTTGAAGAAAGTAGATTTACATATCCAAGTTGTTCCATACATACTCAAATTTTTTCCAACTAAGTCAAGTATCGGTTTTTAGTATAAAATGAAATGGCATTTAAAAATCGGTTCCTTGATCGCACTGGTCACATTTTGAGGGCTCAATGCTGCATGTGGCTAGTGCTATACTGCATTGGACAGGGCAGGGCTAGACCCTCAGGTGACAGCTGCTGATGCCATGGGATTGTAGAAGTCCCACTGCCACCCTAATACTGGCAGTTTATGTTGTCCTTTGTTGATGGAGTTGCCTCAGAGCAGACAAACACTGTCAATGTGGTGAGAAGGCCTTCCCTCTGTCAATACACAATATTTGCCTTCTACTATTAAAGTACTGCTGTTTATGGGCCTTCTGTCTCTCAGAATGGCCCCTATTCTCCAGAGGCAGCTCGCAGAGATCCCAGCTGGGCACCTCTAGACTAAAACAGCATCTTCCCACCCGTTACTCCCCTTATCCACTCAACAAATATTTATAAAGCAAGTGTCTACGCCCAGCCCTACTAAGCTCCGGGGACTGCTTCGGCCATAAGAAAGGACAACAGGGTCACTGCCTTCGTAAAACTTAACTCCTAAAAGTGGTAGACATTAAATGGAATCACACAAATAATGAATTAATAGCAATATGACATCTGTAAAGAAAAGTATAGGTCTCCATGAGACCTATATGATGAGAGGACTTAATATAGTCTGGAGGTTCAGTAAATATTCCTTAAGAAAATGATATTTCCACTGGGACCTAGAGGGGTTGAGAGAGGGGACAGCAAGTTCAAGAGAGTGGCAGAAGGTGGGGTGGTCAAGTGTGCTGAACTGAGAATGATGGAGAGATGGGCAAAGGCCAGATGTGAAGGGCCTCGAATTTCTTCAGGAACAGAAATTTAGCCTTTGTCTTAACAACCAAAGGCTGTGAAGAAGAATAACTTGATCAGATTTGGATTCGCCTTGTGGGATTTACAAGATGGCACATGGCTGCAGGTGTTCCTGTGATTGCCACCCTAAATTTAGCCCCAGTTGAAAGTGACCGTGGAAGCAAAATGACAGCTTCATTTCATTGCCTGTTCACTGGCAATGGACTCCAGAACTCTCTGAGAAAGCCATAGCTCTTAAAGATAGTGAAGGTGAAGGCAGTATAATGGCTCCAAAGGGATGGCGTAACAGTGAGAAACAAAACAAAACGCTGGGTGTTCCAGCTAAAATTTAAATTGGATCTGTAAGGGCTAAGCTTCATTATTATTGTATTATCATTAGTGGTACTACTACTAGTAATGACCACTGCTGCTACTTATTGAGAGCCCATGGTTTGCCAGCTGCATGTGTGTGTGTGTGTGTGTGTATTAATTTTAATCTGCCTGCAAGATAGATATTATCATTCCCATTTTGTCAGGTTCTAGTGTGAAAATGTAGGTTCTTGGCACTCCCATGGTCGAAGAATGACCAGACAGGCCAAAGTTAAGCAAGCACGAAAATGAGGTTTATTGAGGAGAGAAAGGTACGATTATAGGGCAAGAACAAGATACAGGTTTACAGGGCAAGATACATACACCACGGATGACGGCTGGACCCACTGTCACAGCAAAAGGAGAGCAAAGGAAGGGCATAAAAAGGGACATTAAGTTATGGTCTGCATCTTGTTTTATAGTGTCCAGGTAGGGACCTCCCCGTAGTTCAAACGTCACCATAGAACCACTATAATTGGACCTGAGTTGCATGACCTGAGCCTTACTGCACATGTGGGTTCTAGGTCACTTTCCAGACTCTATGGTGCCTATGCTGCTTGGCCCATGGGCTAGAGAGTCCTCTGCATTCTTTCCAGCTGGCACACTAAATTATGATTGGCAGATTTGTAGGAGGATTTCCCTCCTCCCCAGGTATGGCAGCCAATCAGGAGATTAGGGTGGGGCAGGACCAAGATGGGAGCCACAGCACCCACTTTCATCCCTAGGAGACCCGAATCCCTCACTATCTACCTAACAATTTCATTTGATGTACAAAGAAAGAGTTTCACAAAGGTTAAACAACTTATTCAGAGTTGGGTTGGTAGTTAGAGTGGAGTCAGTACTAAAACACATGTCTGTTTGACTTCCAAGCCTTGCTGTGTCCACAGCGTTGTACTGCCTCTGATAAGTGGAGGCCAGATGAGTTCCGACTTGAGCATCTGAGAAACAATATGGATGGGCTTAGACAGGAACAACGTGGCTCACTTCTGTGACAGAGGCCAAGTAGCAATAGCAATGTTTGGATGTTCAATATTTAATGAGACTTTGGACAGACTCACCCTCAAAATGTTCTTTCTTACATGCGTCTTTTCCAAATGTCCTGTGTGTACTTAGTGTAGTTCCATGTTTTGTCCTCCCTCTTCTCTAAGTTTTAACCTTTTCTTTTTTGTTCTTGCTGCTCTACAGGTAAATTGCCTTATCTGCTTTTGTTAACTTGAGCTGGGCTCCCTTTCTGTACTTCGTGCAATAGCTTGGCAGTCTCTGTACCTGGGCATGACCTCTCTCCTCTGCTAGGGCGGTGTGTGGGCAACGTCTGCTGACACAGGGTAGACACATGTTCTAGGCCTAAGGCCTAACAGACAGAGCTGACAGGGAACTTGAAGGAATGGCCCCCAGCACAGGGATCTGCTATGTGCATTTGGGTAACACCTCCCTGCCAAGCTTGCAGAGAATGCTTAAGCTTTTTAATCTATTAATCTCTAATATTGTCTTCAGAGGGAGAGAGGTATCCACCATATCCCCACAAAAAGAAACTAGCATGATTTAACAGTTAAAGATGTAAATCAAAAGGCTTGTTCAAACTCCATTTATCCCACAAAACATTATTGGCCACCTAATGTGGTCCAGGAATGCATCTAGATGCTAGAATATGGCAATAGTCTAACCTGATGAAAAACAGCAAACAAACAAAAAAATCCCTATCCTAATGGAGCTTTTATTTTAGTAGGGAGAGACAGACAAGGAATAAAATGAGACATAAAATACGTAGTATGTTCCATGATGGGCAAAAAATAAAAGAGGAAAATGAGATAGGAGTATCTAGGGCAATCCAGGAAGGCCTCACCTTAAGAACAGCAAAGAGGCCAGTGTGGCTGGAACTATGGGTTGGGGAGATCACTGGAGGCTTATGGGGCCTTGTAGTCATTGTAAGACCTTTGGCTTTTCCTTTGAAGAGCCACTGGAAGTATCTTAGTAGAGGAGTACCATTTTTCAGGACCAGGAGGATAGAAAACAGATAGTACAAGCTCAAGGTTGGAAACAGGAGGACCAGTAAGGAAGCCATCATGTGTCTGAGTGAAGGTGAAGCTTAGACAGGTGAGAATGTATATTTTGAGCAAGAGCCAGTAGGATTTGGTGATGGATTGGACAAATAAAGTTGATTATTTCAAGTCATTTTTTTTTTTGTCTCCCTACCCAGAAGTTACTTTAGCTATTTTCAGAACATAGGTAAGAAGCTACCTAGGTTGTTAATTACCCTTGGTTAGATACTTTTTATATGCTTTAAAATGATGATGTAATTTTTCATATTACATAAGTAAACCATCATTCTATACTTCTTATAAAAAATCATATGATACAAAATAAAAACTCTCATTTGCTCCCTCAGTTTTTATTTTCCACGAAATAGATAATCCCTGTTTTTTCTATGCATTTATGTGCATGAACATTTATAGTTTTATTCTTTTATGAAAATGGGATCATGCTGTTCACATTCATTTTTGCTTAATATGTCTTGAAGATCTTTTCAAATTAGTACACAGAGATCCACTTCATTCTTTGAAATTGCTTCGGAAGTCCTCTAGAAATGCGTCTGACTCATTTCACTTCTCTTTCCTAATCACTGTCTAAATTTGGGAATCAAAGACAGGCATCCACATGCCCTAGGCAGAGTCTCTACTTCCAGAAAACATCCACAAGATGACATTTTAGAGTTGAGGTAATGAGCCCAGAATGCATCGCCAACCTGTTTGAAATGTCTTTCTTGTACTTGGAGGGGATCACAGGTGCCTTGAGTTATTTTAGTTTGAAAGTGCTTTTGCTGGTGGAAAACAAATTGGGCATTTTGTGCTCCTGGTTTGCTGACATCTCCCTCCCTGGCGTGCATGGCTAGAGAAAGTTACAGAGCCCAGGGCGACGGGTTGATCTGGCATTAGACGGGAAGAAGATTCACTGAACCAAACTGGAAGCATCTGGCTCAACAAGAATAAGCGATGCAAAGGGGTGAAGAGAGTTCTCCATATGTGTATGCGTTTTCCTTGATTATTAGAATATTGCATTTATTATTATTTATTGTAATTGCTTAGGTAATGCACGAAATTGTAGGAAAATTTGAAAATACAGAAAAAAGCAGTTAAATGATAATTACCAGAAATCTCCCATTTAAAGGCACTATTTGGGTATTCACAAGAGTCTTAGAAATTGAGATTGTCTGCAGTATAACCGTCCTACATAGTCTCTACAGTATAAGCTACCAACTTTGCTTGCTTCCTCTGCCTCTGTGCACGAATATGTCGTGGGGCAGGGAGGAGGGAGCACAAACACAGCTATTGGAAGACCAGCTCCGGGGGCATGATTTCCAGTGCGGGGCCTCTTCACATAGGAGCAATGTCGTGATGCTAGAGCAAGTCGAGCTGGCAGACCAGGGTTTCCAGCAGAGGGACAGTGTTCAAAATCCAGCAGCTGCCTTTCCCTGTGCTCTTCTGGCCCCCCACAGAAGCAACTGGAACACAATCATGCCACCTTCTCACATTTGTTCACCTGGTTTCAATTAATGGCATGTCCTGGTCCCTTAGCTCAGTTGGGTCGGTACCTACAGGTCAGGAGATATAGCCAGGTGGGTAGGAGGAACTGGGCCACAAGATACATGGAGCTCAGCTCTTCCCAGCACAGCTGGGCTGGGTATTTGCCTTGGCAGCCAGGGCCAGTCTGCTCGGCTCTGACACGATGGCTGGAAACACCGGCCTGGAATAAAGGGGGAAGCCTCCTGCATGTTGTGCCAACGGCTCCTGACTGGAAGTTAGTCCTTTAGCTTTTTGCCTTTGGTGCAAATCATTAGGCTTATTATTACTTTTGAGTTGGTAAAAAGGCTTTTGTTTCTATTATGACCAATAATATTTATTAAACATAGGAATAGTGCTACAACGTGGGGATTTAGAGACATATTAGACAGAGTCCTTGACCTCAAAAAAACCTCAAAATTCAGTGGTAGGGACAGAATGTGAGAGAGAAACAGTGTTTCCAGGCAGCAAGCGGTGAGTGCTACGTGAGTAGAAGAGAAGGTAAGTGTTCACAGAGGTCAGTCGTTAGACATTACCATGTGCTAAAGCGGACATGAGATAAAGTCTTCAATAAAGAGGTCAAATTTGGTGTGGGACTTAGAGGAAGTCGGGGGTTTAGAGAAATGGAGATGAGAGCTGGGAGGGAAGGCCAGGCAGCGAGCTGGCCCAGGCAAAGGCTCTAGGGGTGGAGAGAGATGTGCAGGAAGTAAAGCTGCTAAATCTTGCAAAGGAGGAATCAAAAAGCTTGGATAAGCAGGGAATAGGGAGGAAAGGCAAGAGACATTTCAACATTGTAAAGCTAGATTACTGGTGAAATGATGCCATTGACTGAAGTGGGGGCTTCTCGAAGGGTCATTAGTTTTGGGGGAAATGACTTTGGGACTCTCTAAATTGAAGGATGAGTATACATGTGAAGGGAATTGTCTAATTCAAAAGGGCAGCAAGGGCTGGAGAGACGTATTTGGAAGTCACTTTCAAGGCTTGTTAAAATGGTATGACTGGATGAGGTCTCCAAATATGTAGCAGCAGAAAACTGTGGTCTGGGTCTTGCTTACGTACACATGTGGGGGGCGGGGAAAAGGAGGAAGTGGACATTGGGGAAGACGTGGAGCCCTGGCCTGCAGGGTCATAGGATGGCTAAAAGGCTCACAACAAGAAAGGGAGAGGCCAATTCAAAGTGGAGCCTTATTCCCTTCTTCACTGCCACAGAGCAGCCAAGGAGGAGCACTGAGAGCAAGCCACTGAACCCGGCAGCTGTACGTCCCCAGGGCTCTTGAGAAAGCAATTTCAGTAGCGAGCAAGTCAGCCTAGCAGGTGTTTGGAGTGTGGGGTGATTCAATAAATATAGGGCATAAAGACCAGTGCTTTTTAAACTTGGCTGAACATTCAAATCACCTGGAGGGATTTTTAAAAATACAAATTCCTAGGCCCCACCTCAGACCTCCCGAGTCAAATCTTTAGTTGATGGCCCTAGGAAGCTGAGTTTTCACAGATGACTCAGATGAAGCCAGTTTACGATCAGCATTTGTGAACCACTGGGAGGTGAGAAAAAGGATATACTTGAAGGGACAGGAGAATTGAGGAAGCTTTTTTTCTTTTTTAATTTTATTTTTAGAATAGAGGAAATCTGAGCCTCTCTTCAAGGCCATGAAAATATGAGAGAGCTTGGAGATGGGAGGTGATCAAGTGTCCTCATGGAGACATCAGAAGTGGAAGATGGGTGAAGACACACCTGGGAAGAGGTGGCAAGGTGGTGGGAGGTGGAGATTAAGGTGAGAATTCAAGGAAGTGAAGGCAACCCCTGCATTCTAGAGCTGATTGCAAGTTAAGATTTGTGTGGTCGTCAAAGATTGAGTCAATCCACCTGAGAACCTTGCCGATGCCTCCTTAGGACTTTGTTGAGCAAATTACACGGCACTTTCGTCATGCTGGCTGTCCGGGAAACGCAGGTTATGAAAGTGTAGAATTATGAAATGACACAAGTCGTGCGGTTAAACATGAACTTATATTTTGAAAGTTTCTATTTCACAGCTTCTGAGGGGATGCACTCTGCATGACATTTAGTACCCAAGTTTTCAGGAGACTGGAGCTAAAAGGAAGCATTCACCAAGTACCTGTTTTAGCCCCAGACAGCACCATCTGAGTCACGCCTGGGGGCAGAAGGGAACACCCGGGGCCTGGGCCCATGGAGCATGTTGAAAATGGGTTCTCAGCATTGGGGCAGGAAGTATTGGGTCACCAATCACACTTTACACCTTTCTATGGCTGGCTGTCTCAGATGCCTGAAATCTGGGTCTGAAATCTTCTACCTTCTTCCTTCTACCCAGTGACTACACAATCCAACTGCCATTTGTGAATTATCTTTGCATCTTGTGAAGGACATACCTACTGTGTTCTTTCTCTTGCTCTGTCTTCTGGGCTAGAATACAATGGCATGATTGTAGCTCACTGCATCCTCAAACTCCTGCACTCAAGTGATCCCTTGCCTCAGCTTCCCAGGTAGCTGAGACTACAGGTATGCACCACCCTGGCTGGCTGATTTTTCCATTTTTTGTAGAGACGGGGTCTCATTCTTGCTCACTCTTGAACTCCTGGGCTCAAGTGATCCTCCTACTTTGGTCTCCCAAAGTGCTAGGATTACAGGCGTGAACCACCGTGCCTGGTCCTAGTGTGTTCTTATGATAGTAATGAACTTTGTGGTCCAGGTAGTGAAAAACGACCACTAGTCTTTTGTGCATTTTATTTAGCAACTTTCTTTGGAATGTGCCTTGGCCAAACTTCTATTTTAATACCTGTTATGATTAAATATTTTTTTCTTATTATAAAAGACAACGCAACAAATATTATTACTGACTATGCTCGTTGTACGCTGGGCACTGTTCTAGTATTTTATGTATCTTGATGCATAGTCATTCAGATCCCCAGTTTACAGATGAGAGAATTGAGGCTCAGAAAGGTAGACATGTTGCTCCAAAATCACAGAGCTAATGAGTGATGGGTCAGGGATTTGAACCCACATCTATCTGATACCAAAGCCAGAGATCTTAACCTATAAATAATGAAATAGGTTGAAATGTAGTCAACTGGAAAGGGAATATGTCTTTGGGGGTTAACTGCTTATTCAAGTTGCTCCCTGCTTCTTTAGTACACGCTTGGCAAGGCATTTAGCTGCAATGCCTGTTGGGAGGATTCAGGTGCTTCATTTTTATCTTCCACATGCTGCTCAGGTTTAGAAAAGCCAGCTGGATGAGCTCCTGAAAGCCTGTCATACCATTCATGGTCCCATAGAAACTCAGAGTGGCGGAGGCTGGCCCTGATGGGCACATCTCAGAGAGTCTGAGGGTAGGAAGGTCATTCATTCATTCTTTCAACAAACAATCTATAAAGTGCATGCCTCTCTGTGCCAGGGCCTGTGTTTGTGTTATGAAAACAGAGGCATGGGAGTCCCCTCCCCTAGGAGGAGACACTTGTGAGGAGACAAAGAGGACCATTCAGGACAATCCATCCTGCAGAGGAGGGCCCTAACCCAGACAGCGAGATGAGCAAGAGGCATTAGTTTCTGTGGATTGAAGTTTACCCCTGATATAGGGTGAAACCCAGAGATTGCAGACTTTCCGGATTCAGGGTAGGAGGATGATACATTCCCGTGATGCTAGGCCACAGTGGTGCTGGTGACTGTGATTTCTCTCTTGCCCATGGAGAAAGTGTGACAAGGACAATGTCCCTGACAGCTGCCTGGTGAGAACGTGATTATCTGGCATTGTACCAGCAGCACAGCAAGAGCTGGGATGGAGCATCAGGCTGACCTTGGTTGGAGGTCCTGCCCACAATTTGCTGGCCAAGTGCCTTTAGGCCAGGTATTTACCACTCTGAACCTCAGTGTCTTTATTTGTAAAGGTGGAGATAAGAACACCGACCTCATTAGGTTGTTGGGAGAATTAATGAGCCGATGAATGAAAGTGTTCGGTATTACTTCTAGCAAATACTCAGAGGACACTGCTGGCTGACACTTGGCTGGTGCTTACCAAAGGCCAGGCATTGATCTGTGCCAGTGGTTCTCAACTAGGGGGATATTTTGCCCCCGCAGAGGACACTGGGCAATATCCGTAGACATTTTCGATTGTCATGATTGGGAGAGAGGGTGCTGCCGATTTCTAGAGGGTAGAGGCCAGGGCTGCTGTTAAATGTCCTCCAAAAAACAGGACAGCTCTCAACAACAAAGAACTATGTGACCCAATGTCTATAGTGCCAAAATTGACAGGCGTATGTGTCAATGCAGATAATCCTTATAGGAACCCATGTGGTAGGACTATTGTTTTAGATCAGGAAATATTAGAGAGATTAAATGACTTACCCAAGCACAGACAGCTAGTAAGAGCCAGGATTTGAATCCGGGCAGTCATGTTCCGAAGTTCTTATGTTTAATCAGTTACCCTAAGTGGACTCCTCTGGGAGTGCATCAAAAGGCAGTGTGTGTGTATATTGAGAGGTTTCCTTTCTCCATGCCACTGATTTTTTTTTTTTTTTTGAGACAGAGTCTCGCTCTGTTGCCCCAGCTAGAGTGCCGTAGTGTCATCCTAGCTCACTGCAACCTCAAACTCCCAGGATCAAGTGATCCACCTGCCTTAGTGTCCCAAGTATCTCAGCTAATTTTCTCTATCTTTGGTAGAGATGGGGTCTCGCTCTTGCCCAGGCTGGTCTCAAACTCCTGGCCTCAAGCGATCCTTTTGCCTGGGCCTCCCGAAGTGCTAGGATTACAGCCACTGGGCCCGGCTGCCACTGATTCTCAAATTCCAGCGAGCTTCAGAGTGACCTGAAGAGCAAATTTGATATGCAGATCCCAGGTCCCCATATCCAAGCAATTCTGGTGCAGCTGCGTTTGGGACTCTTACACCAGCCTGCAGGAAGCTTCCACATACAGTAGTAGCAGGATACCAGACTGAAAATCTTGCAGGTTGTTTTATGAATCTCAGTTTTTCAGAAAATACTATATGCAGAGCTTAACATAATTTTAGGATCCTAAGGAAAAAATGTTTAATCTTTTGAAGTTAAGGACCCCAATGTCTCCTTGATGAGGACCCCATGTCTGCTGGTTTGCTTCTAGACTCTTCTCCATATGAGGACAGGACAGCTGCACTTGGCTGCCTGCCCATCACCTTAAATGTCCAAAGCTGGGCTTCCCCTCCCCACTCTCACACTCGCTCCTGACGATATCGTCCTCATTGCTGTCTCAGTTAGTTAATTACCTGGGCCCCAAGCCTAAAGCACTTTGGAATTTGCCTTCCTTCCACTATGCAGCCGGTCGCCAAGTTCTTAAAATTCTTCTTTCATCACATTTCTCGTATTGATCATGACCTCCATTGCCCCCACGCCTCTTCTAGTTTAGTTCTTTATCACCCCAGGCTTAGAGTGTGGCAGCACCTCCCACCCAGGCTGCTGGCCTCAGTTCTTTCCTCCGAGGCATCCAGCCAGATGAAGCATCTGAAAATTCCATTTTATTTTGTTTCTGGATTCATGGATTCACTCGTGGGTATTTACTGAGCACTCCTCTGTTCCAGACCCTGTCCTGTGTACACAAAGATGAACGTGACCCTGTCGGGTCCCTGTCTTACCCAGGGGTCTTTGGCTCCTTGTACCATCATGACTACTCTCCCACCCCACCCCATGTCTCCCTACACAGCCTCTCAACCCTGCTCATTGCCCCCTGGCCCCACTTTGCTCACTACTTACTGCCTCTGCAGCTGTGTCATGCTCTGTTCTACCCAAGGCCTCCTCTGTCTCTTATCCACATATCTAACTTCTGTTCATCCTCAAAACCCAGACCAAATCCCATTTCCTCAATGAATGCTCCCCTGAACACCCTCCTCCAGGACAGTTTCTCCTAACCTATGGTCTTGCAGTATCTAATGTCACTATTATATTTGGAACTGCTACTTGTGCACATATGGATTCATTTTTATGCGCGTCTGGTAGGGGAAAAGAGGTTGCAATCTGGAGCAGTTTATTGTAAAGGATTTAGCCACTCTGGGCGGCATGGTAGACGTAGACGCGAAATAGGCATCAGTCTGCCAATTGCAGTTTTAAATTCCTGCAGATGAATCTCAGAGGCCAGTTCTGCAGGCTACGTGCCTGGCTTACCCACTTGGAGCAAGTGTTGCTACTCGGAATGGCCCAAACCCACAGAGGCCCTAGTTAGTATCTGTGTCTGGCAATAATTCCAAGAATTTCCAAATTTATCCTTCAGTGATTCTTCCTGGAGTTTCGTCAGCTAAAGAGCAAGAGGAATGCTTTAGCAATAGCGAATATTTACTGAGTGCTCACAACGCACTGGCCGTTGTGTCAAGTGCTTTAACATGCATCATCTTGTCAACCTCCGTGTAACCACCTAAGGAAGGGTCTATTGATTCCATTTTACCTGTGGAGGAATGGAGGTTAGCAGTAACTTGTGCAAGTTCACACCGCTGGTATCGGTGCAGTCAGGGGAACTCAGGCAGGCCTGCCTGTTTCCACTCTTTTAACCCTTCTGTGCACTCAAGCGTTGGCTATAAAAATATTGAGGACACCCAAGCCTTTCTGATTTTTTAAATGAACCCTGGAACTTAGTGTCTTTGACATCTAAAAAGCTTTGTATTGAAATAAGACTTAGTTTAGAAATGGCACAGTTCTAGCTGAAAAGATGTTTAGTCATATTCAGGAGAAAAAGATTTAACATAATGGCTGCTTGGTCTTAACCCCATTCTCTCCTGAAAGCCCAGCTCTGGACAACTGATGAGACAGTATGTACAAGGGCACATGTGTTACACCGTTTTCTAGGAAAAGTGGTGGGTGAAAGGCTTCCTGAGAAATTTCTCACTGGAAACGAATACTCCTGTCGGTCATATTTCAAGGCGGATAGTGAAATCTTTTCTTCTGGGGACACGAACCTTGCCCTTTGTTTATAGTTTTCACTAGTTCAGATGGCCTAAAATGCCTGACATTGGCAATACTTGCCATTGCAGAGTCCCCTTTGGTCATGACGGGGTGAAGGACGTCTGCTAGGAAGGGACAGAGTCATATGACTTAGAGAGATGGAATTTGTACCCATTGCCAGAGGTACATGTTTTCATGGTTTTTAAGTGTCTATTTACAGAGGCAAAACCTGATAGGAATAGTGGTTGCATAATTTTTTTTAAATTTACTTTTGTTTTGTTTAATAAAAATCCAGGAGAAGCAACTAACTGACTTGAAAGGAACCAACATTTTGGTCTAGAAAAAAATCCAGGGAAGAATGAAGCTCTTGGTGATTCTGAATATTATATTTTTCCTTGAGGTCAGTTTAAGTTTTGTGCCAGTTCTTATTAAAATAATAGCAGACACCACTCATAATCAAACTTTATTAAAGGTGGATGAGTCCCTGAGGGAATGACCTGCAGTGAGAAGAGGAATAAAAATTTCATCATGGAATCTTTTAAAAAAAATCTCCAATGTTTAAGTTCTCTACGTCTCTCCAAACGTGGCTTTTCCCAGAAGAATGCCTCACATTTAAAATTTTTCTTAATTGTATGAAATATTAAGTCATTTTTACTCTTTTTATTTTTTCAGTTTTAACATTGAATGCTCTTTATCCTTCTCATGTTTTCATAGTTAAGATACTTGGAATTATGTTGGAGAAATAAAATTTTGGTTTCATTTCTTGCAAAATTTGCTAATGTGAAAAAAGCATCTTAAAAAATATTAGACTTAATGAGAGGTCAAAGTTTTCTTTAGTACCTCAAAAGGTCGAAGCAGTGGAATAGAACACTATTCTTATCCAACTTGGGTTATGTGTGAAATAATACTCCTTTCCTACTTTCTTGTTTACTGTTCAGTACAAGAACACTAGTTTGAAGTATGTGATATAAGGTCTGCACTAATAACAGTGACGTTTGCTTGTTAGTAACTGAGATCAAGCTATAGATCTAAACACACAAGGGTTTAACTCTTTTAAATAAAAGCACAAAGGTAGGGCAGTCTTGGCTTTGTACAACTCCACTGTGTCATCAGGGACCAGGCTTGTTCTATCTTTCTGCACACCACCCCTAGTTTGTGACTTTTATTGTCAAGGACACCTCATGGTCTAAGATGGCTGCTGGAGCTCTGGTCATTATATTTGAGTCCTAGTCAGGCGATAAGAAGGAGGACTTCCTGAAAGACCCATGAATCTGCTTATATCCTGTTGGCTACCCTTGGCTGATGAGATGTAATGTAATGTAATGTAATATATTTTTTCAGCTGGGAATGTTGCCTAAAATTCTGTTAGTAAGGAATAAAGAAAGAATGGATTAACATCAGCCATCTCTGTCACAAGATCTGACTAGACAAAATTGTGGTGCAGTAACAAAGTAATCCCCAAGTCCTAGTGACCTGATGCAACAAAGACACCTTTCTTGCTCACACAAAGGCTGATGTGAGTCCAGTGGCTCCCAATTGCAGCTCCTCTCTGAGTGATAACTGCTTCCTTTAATGGTTCCTTCTCAGCACCTGGCTTCTGGTGTGCTAAGGTAAGAGAAAGCATAACTGGAGGATCTCACAGGGATTTTCACTGCCCTAGCCTGGAAGTGACACACGGCACTTCTGCTTATAGCCCTTTGGCCAAAACTAGTCGTAGAGCTGCTCCCAACTGCAATGGGACTAGGAAATACCATCTGTCATGTGCCCAGGAAGGATTGCATAAGGCGATGACTTCTCTGTCTATGTAAATTGAGTTCTATTCCCAAACTAAGCCAATTGGATTAAATAGGTTCTAAGGCAATATACTATCCTGTTCTCAGCAACCTCTTGTGAAGGGGTTACTATGTGGCAATGTGTGGTGTCAGGAGCTAGGAAAACAGACATGAAAAAGATACACATCCTCTTTCAAGGAACTTACTGAGTGATAAAGGAGACATAAGCACACCTGATGAATAATAAGGGTAATAATAAATTAAAAATTAGTGTTATGAGGATTGAAGGTTGGGAGAATTTCTTCTAGTTGATGCCCAGGAAAAGGTTTTTGGAGATGATATTTATTGATTTATTTATTTGGAGGTGGTATTTAGATGGATCCTTGAAAGACTGGCAGAATTAACTTAGGTAATGTGGTCCAATCAACAGTGTCTCCCTCAAGGACTTTCGTGAATTAGTAGAAACGTTGGGTTATAGTTTCAATGCTGCCTGTGTCTAGCTATTTGATCCTGGACAAGTTTTTCTCCTCTGTAAGATGAGAGAGGCGGATGAAAGGGTCTCTGTTGTCTCTTTAACCTCTAATGGTCCTTGATTCTCCAGTTCTCAAACCGGCATTCTGAAAACCTGCTGATGTGGTTGTGGAGCATACAGACAATAAAACTTTCAAAACACAAGTATAGCTGATGCGTATTGACTTACACTTGGAAAATAGGGAAAAATAGAAGAAAAATCTAAATATCAGGCAATATTCACTCTCATTCACTCATTTTATTGCAGTTTCTTCCAGAATTTTTCATGCACAAGTTTAAAAATTTTGCTTTGCTTTGTTTTGTTTTGAATATAGTTGCCAAATAGTACATGGGCTATTCTATAGCGTTCTTTATTCTCTTAGTGTACAACCATGATCGTTTTTTCAATGTTATTAATATTTCTAGCTCTTTAGAACCATCTGAAAATATGATATTTAGGTTCATTTCTATACCTCTGTCTGATGAGCTATTTAAAGGCCAAGTTTCCCTCATGTACTCGTGAAACTTAGTAAAAATGAACTAGTATTGTGGTAACTTTAATCTTGTTATAGCAGGCATTGGGTTGCTTTTATTATAGTTTGTTCATTAAAAAATTATGGCTCACTTCGATCCAGCAATAGCATTATTAGGCATTTACCCAGAAGAGCATAAGACATTCTATGATAAAGACATCTGTACCCGAATGTTTATGGCACCACAATTCACTATTGCTAGATTGTGGAAACAACCCAAGTGCCCGTCAACTCATAAGTAGATTATTAAAATTTGGTATATGTTTACAATGGAAATTACTCAATTTTAAGTAGTGACAGTGAGCTAGCACCGCTTATATTATCTTGGATTCAGCTTAAGCCCATTATTTGAAGCGAGGTGACACAAGACCGGCAAAATGGGCTCCACATGTACTCGCCATCAAATTGGTTCTGTCTGATTAACACTATGGTGCTCAAATGCTAGTGGTGTTCACCAGGGATTTGGGGGTTGGAAGGGGGCAGACTCACATCTGAGGGATGTGGTGAGCATCGTGGAGGGGAGGAGCATGCTTGAAATGCAGTTGGGGATGGGAATTAGGGGGCTCAATGGGGGGGGAGGAAATGTTCTACGGATGATATGTGTGAATAGCTGTACAACTTGGTAAATTTACTAATGGTCATTTAGATGTACACTTCAGATGAATTAATTGCATGGTGTGTAAATTGTACTTTAATAAAGCTGTTTTATTTATTTAAAAAAAAAAAAAAACATTTCCAAAGCACTAGGTGAAGTTATTTGCTTAGACAATGTTTCTGAAATAAATTAATAAACTCATATGAGTCCATCAAAATCTCTCTATTCTACATTTCATTAACCTATTCCACAAATAATTGAAATTCATGTGCGTCAAAGCCCGGTTACCAGATTATAATCTTAGTTAATTATCATCCTTTTAGAAGAATGGCAAGCAGACAAAAAGGATAGAAGGAGAGGAATTATTAGAAGTAAAGTCTTTGAGTGGATTGGGATAGACTTTAGCCCACAGAAATACCTTTCAGGATAACACGTTATTAATTTCAGTTTGTCTCTTCCTGTGACTTTCTGTTTTTCTTAAACAATATTTAATTGGTTTTTACAGCAATTGACAAATTCTCTCCCATGGCCACTGTGGCCTGGTATTTAAGCTCCTTTGGCTGCTAATAGACATTGAAATATAGTTTCATTTTGCTATCTGACCATGTCAAATGTATACAGTCTTCCCTCGGTATACATGGGGCATTGGGGCCAGAGTTTCTACTTATACCCAAATCTGCCCAAAACAGCAGTTGGCGCTCTGAAGTTCACGTATCAGAAAAGTTAGCTGTCTGTACAGTTGGGTCTCGCATCCCTCAAATACTGTATTTTCAATCCATGTTTGGTTGAAAAAAATCCACGTGTAAGTGGACCCACACAGTTTAAGCCTGAGTTGTTCAAGGGTCAATTGTATATCTAAGATAGTTTCTATTTAGTTCTCAGATACTCAGCACCTGCTTATTTAGACTTCACTTTTGTACCCAATAGTTTGCTTTATTTCCAGGCTAATAACTACATGGAAACCAGACTATTTTTAATAGTATTAGCAGGATTTCTGAAAGTAGAATTACTTAAAGGACTAAAAAATGCATATTCCTGGGCTCTAAAACTGCACAAATGAAACAGATACTTAGGGTCATAAATCTACATTATTATTGATTTTCTCAGTTGATTCTCATGTCCATTAATGTTTGGAGATGAGTTCTTTCAATAATTTCACAGCTCAATAAAACCTCCACTGTAGGTTAACAAGCAAAACCCAAATAGACAGAATAAAGTATCCTTCTATTTGTTAGTCACACTTTGGTGGAAGCCAGAGAAAATAATGGCTAAATGAGCTTTTGGAATTGTGCCTGGCATTTATTAATTTCTGCCATTTTTCCCCTACTATCATAAAAAATAAAAATGTGATGACCTGAACTTTGGGTCCATTATATAAACTGAATTTCTGAAACCATTTGTGGAAAACTATATCATAACTAGTGAAATGGAGACACATTATATGCATTCATGCATTCATTTATGCATTTATTCTTTTATCAATCATATATTAATTGCCACCTATTATATGAAATAATTGTTTTAAATCTGGGGCTAAAAAGAGAAATAAGAGAAATCACTGTCTCCAGGAAGAAAAACATGTGACCAACAATTCGGAAAATAGTTATGACTGGAATCTATTCTAACTGACATATGCTATGAGAGCATAGTGATATATTAACTTGGGTCTTGTGGGAAATGCACAGAAATGTCTCGTTTTTTAAATCTATCATAAAATGTGGCTTTTATTCTGTTATCCCTTTGCTCAAAACTTTCAGCATTTCACTATGGCTTACTGCAAGTTCCTAGAACTAAACAAGACCTTCACATCATCCAGCTCACCTCCATTACTTTATAAATAAGGTAACTGAAACCCACCACAGATGTATAGGGCAAGACCACAGATGTCAATGGGAGTAGACTAAAAATTGTGCTGCCTTTTAAGAAAAAATTTTTCTAGTCTTTTGTACTATATCAAACAGCAAGTTTCATAGTCCATAGTTAATGACCTTCCAAAGTCAAATGCCTCCATTGATTTTTTCAATAGCCCCTCCCCCAACAGATACTATTCCTTAACAACACAATCAAGTATGTCTACCATATTCCTAATGTCTTTGGCAAAGCAATTATTTCTTTATTTATCAGGTGGATGAAGGTTTTAATATCATAGTGTCAGTTAATGTTCTTAGACTACAGCCCAAAGAATTGATTTTACATAAAATCGAACATATTGGAAGGACATAGAATAGCTCCCAAAATAAAGGGACTCTTTTATAACCAGACCTTGGTAAGAACAGGATCCACGGCAGCTTTGGCAATCTAAGGCAGAAAAGTTAAGAGGCATTCTCTTCAATCTCCCACATAGGTATGAGTCAGAGCCAACCATTTTCCATCTTTGTGTCTCTCTGCCTACAATTCAAATATAGAAGAAAAGGAGTCTTATTGGTGTAATTTGGGTTATATGTCTATCCTCTCATGACTCAGGAAGGTGAATTATCTTTATTGACAGTCCCATTAAAACTGCAGAAAATGGGGGTGAGAAAAGAAAATAGTTCCCTAAAGAAAAATAAAATCAAGGAGCTCCTGCCAGAGTGGAGAAGGAATGTTGAGAGGCAAAAATAAGAGATGTCCACAAAAGTCTTCTAATCTAAACCAATGAATGAGTCCTTTCTACTATATCCCTCTTCCTTAGAAATTCCCAATTAATTATAACTATTTAAGCCCCAAAGCTTACACCTTTAGCAGTCTTATTATTATTAAAAGACACAGCCTGTGCATGCAATGTAGTTATAGAAACCAGGTAAGAAATAGAAAAAGTTAATTAAAAAATAAATTCCAAAGTAATAACATATCTTTTCATAGTCTAGTAAAAATGCAAGCTTTTAACAAAAAAAAAAAAAAAAAAAAAGGAAAAGAGAAAGAAAAGAAAGCCTTAATTTTCAACATAACAAAGTAAGGGAGATTCTTTTCAGGTAATGCCTTCTTGACCTTCTCCTTTAAATTTGCACTGCAAATACTTGGTTAATTCATTCACATCTTGCTTTGGTGGTGATGAGAATCCCACACAAATCACAGCTGTCTTGCCCAGCCCCTCCTGCTTTTGATGCTGGGCTTTTGGACTCTATCCTGTGCAGTCTTGAGCACTCCAGATGGGTCTGGGAACCGTGCCATGAGCCTCACTCACTATCCCAACATGATTTTATGGCCTTATGGTGAAGCATTATACAGCACTATAGAGCCTAGATGACATTTTTTAGTCACAATAATAATGACATATGGCACTGTCTTCATAACCCTTCCATTTGGGAGGAAAACAATTTTCTACTTATTTCCTTAAAACATGGGGGCTGAGTGACTGCTGCAGCTTCTGAAATGGACACTCAGCACTAATGAGCACCAGCCTACAGTGACCTATTCAGAATGGAAGGCTCACAGTGTGACATTATGTTTAAGTGGGCTAAATGATTGGACATCAGTCACAGAAGTTTAAAGGTCTGAAGAGATGGCAAAATATTATTAATTCAATATCTCTTTAATGCTAAAAAGTATGGCCATAGGGATCCTTTGACAATTTCTTGGGCTATCAGAATACCTAATTGGAGATTAATCTCTAATAACCTCTTAATACCATTCAGAAGTTTAAATGAAGCCCAAACAAGAAAGAAATTGTCAGTTCAGTAGTGTCATTTACAGCTAATGCTATGGAAAACTATTTAATTCATTACAGAGGCAGAGAGGCCTATTTCAATTTTTGCCCTATTTCTATCTGGCCAATTATATATAGCGCTGGCTAAACATTAAAATTAGAAAATGGGAAATCCTATGCCCAGAATTAACTTCTTCAAAGACTTTCTGGGCTGATGCTTCAGGTTTCAAGCTGACCATCAATCCCAAGAGATGCCTTCCTTGTATCCCAGACGAGGTTAGGCCCTCCTTTATGGAACTTCATAGAACCAAAGTTATTCTTTTTCTTTGTTTTAATTGCCATCTCCCACAAAACAAACAATCAAACAACAACAACAAAAAAAACCCCACCAAACTCCATAACGTCATGTCATTTATCTTATTTTCTAATATGTCCCAACACCTGGACAAGTGCCTTTCATTTTATTATTTTTTTTTAATCATAAAAAAAAAAAAAAAAAAAAAAAAAAAAAAAAATGAATGAATGAATAAGTGAATGGATATAGTTTGAGGCCTGATTTTAAAATCTCTTGTAAATATTACATATTTATTCCTGCCCTACAGATATTGTTACTTTATTAGCACATAGTTTTTGAAGAATTTTTAATATACCTCTCTACCATTTTCAGTCCCTTAGAGAGATGTACCTGTGGGTCACAAGGCTCTGTGTGCTGTCCCAGATCTACATCAGAAAATATGTACAAAAGGAAAGAGGAAACCAGACTCCGGGATTCTTCATATTTGTTCCCAAATTTTGTTTACTCAGCCTGGTCACTTAGCACCCCCTGATTTTTTCCCTTTATTCTGTGGGGAAGCTTCCCTTTGTCTCTGGAGTAAGGAGCCCCTGGGTAATGATCAGGCCATCCAGATAGCAGGGAAGTATAATAAAGAGAATAAAGAGCCTGACCTCATTTGTTTAGTGTTTGACCATAGACTTCTTTGAAGCCTCGGTTTCCCCTTCCATGTTAGCCCCACATCTGGACAGGCTGATAAGGGAGCCCGCACAGCCCCCTCCTTTTGCTCCTGTAGCAAATTCCCAGCCCACGCTGGGGCGCGTTCCCCAGCTTCATCCCCTAACCTCTATGAAGGCTCAGGCTCCTTCTTCTACCTCCATCAAGCCAGTCTAGACCTGTTTGGGCCCATTCTCCTCTTCTCAGGAGTCCCTTGTATGAATAATAAACTTTCTTTCAAGTTCTCTAAAATTCTCTACCTTCTAACTATTACTTGGGAGGCAGTACAACTTACCTGCATGGAGTGACCACAAAGTAGCTAGCTTAATAGACATTGTTTTCACTATTATCTTACTTTGTATCACAAAATAATACAGGCATATTTGTGACGGGAGTCTATCTCTGGAAGGCCCTTGTTAAAATCCATATTTGCCTCATGATCGCATGTTGGTTGGCTCCACAGAGAGGGGTTCTAAAGAAAAAATTTATTTTTAAAATTTTTTCCATCTTAGCGAGGTATAACTGACAAAATTACATAAATTTAAGGAAGACACATGATGGTTTTATATATGTATATATTGTGAAATGATTATCACATTCAAGTCGGTTAATAAATCCATCACCTCTCATAGTTATCTTTCATGTCTCTGTGTGTGTTGAGAACATTTAAGATCTACTCTCTTGGCAAATTTCAAGTATACAATACAATATTGTTAATTATAGTCCATGCTTTGCATTAGCACCCCAGAACTTATTCATTTTATAACTGAACATTTGTATCCTTTGACCAACACCTCCTCATTTCCCTAACCTCCCAGTTCCTGGCAATCCCTATTCTACTCTGTGTTTCTGTGAGTCTCACCATTTCAGATTCTACATGTAAGTGAGATCACGCAGTATTTGTCTTTCTTTGTCTGACTCATTTTACTTAGCACAATGCCCTTTAGGTACGTCCATGTTGTTGCACATGGCAGGATCTCCTTTTCCATGGCTGAATGATTTTGCACAATGTGTGTGTATACATACACATGGACATATGCACAATTTTTTTTCCATTTATCAGTGGAGGAAAGGTTTTAAACAATAAAACGTTAATACAAAACATAGGTTTAAAAGATCTGCACTCCCTAGAGCTGGGCCCTGGGTACATGGGAGGACTGTGTAAAAAAAAGAATAGTGGTATTAAGAAAGGAGTAAAGAGGAGGTAGAAGACATCTTCCTCAACTTAATAATTTGCTTTGGATATCCTTCAATACAGTGATATTTCTGGCTTATGTTAAAGGCTTTGCAAAGATATAGTTTCTAAGTCACATGCTAATACGTATAATTTCCTTCCCACTTTCTCCTCTTTCATTCTTTCTTTTATAAATTGTTAATTTCTTAATTTCCAAGTATTGTTCATTGTCCAAGTTTTAGAAAGATAAAGTAAGTCCCTAATAATGACACAATGTGAACCATTGACCAAGGAGCTATTTGCTCTTTCGGCATCAACAAATTTCTTCACTCATTGCCTGAACCCTCATGAGGCCACTATTGCCCCAAAGAAACATTGCTGTGGCAGGACAAGAAAAAAAAAGCCAAAATCTAGACAAAATTAAGAAAGAACTGTGAGGGATATTTGCCAAATCAGTCAACTCAGCTATGACTCCTTTGAGACACTAGAATGGCTGAAATTAGACAGGCCCTGAGCCCTGCCTATATGCCCTAGTAGGCACAAAACCCTGCTGATGGTTTCTAGAAACAACATCTTGTGAAGAACAGAACATGCCTAAACATATTAATGCGGGCCATGACATGTCACATGTCATGTCACATGGCATGGGGAGATGCTATTTGTTTTTTTTGTAGATCAAAAGATGGTGAAGTTGTGATGCTAAGAGCTGGCAGACATGGAGGAATCTCAGACATGATGCAAAGATGTCAAAGAGGAAAACGGTCTGTCACTGTGGATGGAGAATGGGTCTGAACAAGGAAGTGTGAGCAGATGCAAATAGAATATTTAGGAAATCAGACACACCTGGGAGATACTGGTAGGGGTGGGAAGAATAAATATTGGATTAATTGCATTTAATCCTAAAAAAAGGAGTCCACTTGGGGTGAACTAAGACTATATATTTGGCCACCAAGAAGAATGGAAGCTCAAGATGGAGACAAAGTCAAACTGTGGAAAAGAAAAATTATAGTCTTTCCTAAACATCTGACTTAGTGGCTGAGAAATGTTGTCTCTAATATCTGCAATTAATATGTCTATATTTGAAGGTAGCTTGTTCACTGTCTTAGGGAACTCTTTCAACCAAAAATTTACTGAAATATCACTGACTATTTTACTAAATAACATTCTGAAAGCAAAATGAGCAAGTCACCAAGGACAAACCGTGTCCTCTGGTAGATTCTGCATAAATGATTTCAGTTAGCTTCCTTTCATCAAGATTTTCACAAATTAATTCATAAATATTAGCATTTCATTAATTGCACTAATATTAACATTTCATGTCAGTGGGGATTTTTAAGCAAATTTCTAATTACATTCAAAAAATAAAACAAGGAAAAGGTTTTCTAATAATTCCGGTATTAGCAGGCACTAGAATTAGTTTTGTCTTGAGTACACATACATTCTAGTATGAAAATCTGTTGCTCTGGGTTTTAATGATCAATTTTATGGATATATTATGAATAACACATACTGAGTGTCATTAATTGGCTAATGAATTTCAATGCTTTGGATGAATTTAAGCAGCAATCCACGTATCTTAGGCATCTTATTTATTTTTTTTTTTAATCAACAGAAAATCAATTTCAGGGAAGTAAAATATTTTCTACATGCTGATTTAAGTAATCAATAATTCAACTGAATTATCAGCATAATTTAAGGATATTTTAATTTTGATTTTTTTCACGAGGAAGTTGTTTCTATGGTACAATAAACTAAAGCAAGGAGGTTCTTTGAGTAAAATCATTTTACTCTTATTTTTTTATTTTTGCTATTAAAAAAATTTACTTTTTTTTTTAAATTCCAAACCAAATGTTGGCATTGTCCAGAAAAATTTAACAGATGTATTTATAATTGTTATAAAGTTGAACTGCTGAAACTTGTTCACTGAAACATTGGACTTGAATCAATGCTTTATGTACTCACATTTATATTAAACATTCACACACAAATGAAAATGTAAACACTGGCAACACCTGTTTTCTGTGCCCTATTTTCCACTTGCAATCATATGCTTAAGTATCTTTTGATCCTGTGGGGGGGGGGAATCTAAGTTCAGAACTACTAATATCAGGACAATCAGATTTTTTTTTAATAATGAAATGTTTCCTATCATAGTGGATTCTTAAGCACGTTCTCCACGTATGTGGTGTGCTAGCTGGATGTTTTTTGCCATAATTGTTACATGTTTGGCATGGATAGCACAGAGGTCGGTGTCTTCAAAATGAGCACCCAGATAGGCCCCACTCGCCTCCTGCAAAGCATGAATAGCTGCACTCTGGAACCGCAGATCTGTTTTGAAGCAATTTTGCAAGCCAGATGCTAGAAATGAAGTTTGTGAATCACAATTTCAGTGGATTTCTGATAACGTCTAATTTTACAGAGTGTCACAGTACCAGGCCTGTAGCAATGAGGTTTCTTCACCCCTCCAGTAGAGGGCACACTCTTGCGAGCCGTTTTTGTAGCCAGTTGCTTCCTGGGTGCTTTACCACCAGTCGATTTGCAGGCAGCCTGCTTTGTAGGTGCCATGGCATAGATTTCACCTTACTTAGCCCATTTCTGCTTCTGCTGAAGCTCCTGAAGCTAGAGGTGGTGCTGGCTACAAACACAATTCTTATTTTTGATTTTAACCCAAATAGATACTTCCACTATTTTGAGGTTTGTTCTCTATTCATAGAACCTAACTTTATGTTAATTAACCATAATTTAGTTTGCTTCACATACAAACTGTCCTCACACCAGTAACGAGGTATAGTAACTAAAGTAATACTTTATTTGTTTTATAATTCCCTTTATAGAAACTCTTAGGGTCTAATGAGGTGGGAATTTGAAACAACGACTTAGGGGTTTCAATTGGCATAAATCATTTTGTCTTTGTTTTTTCCCTTGTCAGACTCATTTTAATTTTCATGGGAAATCCTCAAATACCTTAAAGAAAAATTTGACAATAAATAAAAAACATAAAGGTAACTATTTTTTTTCTTCATCTTTACTACCATGGAACATAAAGGTAACTTTTGAAATGTATTTGCATTTGACCTAAATCCTCATTAAATCTCAATAACATTGAGTTCTTTTTGTATCATTTTTCCTTACTTTTATGACTATTTTCCTGAAATTTTTAAATCACTCATGAGGAAGTAGTTAGCATTTTTCTTCTCTTGAAACTCTTAGAAAGCTTGAATATTCATATGAAATCCTTCTCCTTTATTATGTATCAGCAACACTGGCCATTTATCTAGTCCTTGAGTGTTTTGAGGTCTCTTCCACCTTAGTCCTTGGCACATGCTTATGTCATTCTTCTAGCTAATTCCTAATTTTAAAAATCTCATTGGAAAAAAATTCACTCCTCAGAATCTTTCCCTGCCCTTTTAATCTAAATTAGATAACTCTGCTTTTTTCTTTGATGGCATCCTGTTCTTTATCTTCTGGGCATTTATTAGATTTACATTATGTATTTTTGTGTGTATTTATTCTATCTACACCCTCCTGTCAGACTACACTAAATCCAAGAAGACAAAGACATAGTCTATTTTGGTTCATTGATGGTTACTGAGAAGTGCTTGACACATACTTGGAACTCAAAAGTATATAGAGAATGAATGAATGAAATTCATTAGTCCACAGGAAAATTGGACTTAGTAAATTACATAGATTCCAGCACAGTATCACGATACTGTTACATAATAATGGATATTCATAATGATGTGACGTCCACTAGAACATACTTAAAATTCAATACGTTGTTTAAGAAGGAAGGCAATATAAAAAATATCTAGAATAATAATTTCCATAAAAATTTTTGAAATAGTGCTTAAGGGGAAGGGCTCAGTTATGGGGAAAATGTACAAATTATAAAACATCTCATATATTTAACCAGTTCCATGCACATTTTGCATTATTAGAGTCACTTTTTTCTCCTTGAAATCTAAATATTGACTCCTTGAGAAGGCGCAGTTAACAGCTAGCTGCAGAACTGGGAAAATTCTTTGTGAACTTTAAATTTTAGCAGCAGCTTTTTAGATAGCAGCTAGAGAGAAAACTGGAAATTTAGAATCATTAATTGAAATTCATAGCCTGGTCAAATACTGCAAATACTGCCTTGCTATTTTTTCCAATTAATTATTCCAGACTTCTCATGTACAAAGAAGAAAAGAGGCTGAATGTGGAAACAGCGTGCAGTGATTGCCTCCTTTGGATCAGCATGTTATGAAAAGTCGGTAACTGCCATTCGGATTGACTGAGAGCAACAGAAAACCCCCGAGGCCTTCTGGTTCAGTTGGGATTGTAATGATAGACTAGCAAGATAAAAGCCTGCCAGAACATTAGCTTCAACCATATGACAATGCCCTCCCCAAGAAGATATGATGCTGTGTAGATGAATATAGATTGAAAATGTGGATCCTGTCAGCAGCACTGATTTCACTCAGAAAGCCTGTATACTGGGAGGATGTTGTGTCTGCCCAGGGTTAGGACTCCAGCAATGTGTGAAAAATTCGTTTTCTCAGCTGGAAACACTCATGTGTCTAGTTGTACAAATGGTAAGTTGGGGGTCCACACTAATGCTGAAGCGTAGAGAGAGAGAAATAGAGAGGTGTGTGAATGTCTGCCCCTATTAGGAGAGAGTGGATACTTCTTGGCCTAATCCTAGGGCATGGTGGAGGATCCACACATTGCTCAGAAATAAAATTTCTTCCTAGGATTCTTACAGCCCTTACTTTCCAAATGCACCCTGATGCCATGAAGTAATTCATTTTCCTCTCCTCCATAGAACAGACACAGTTATCATCATTTTTATTATTTCTCTGACTGATTTGCTCCTTGTGACTCCACAGAGCAGAAAATTTAGCCTCCAGAGGTGTGGAGGGGATAGATTTTCCTCTTTTTTATTATTTCTCCAAATAGGAAACTTGGAAGAAAAATGTGAAGACAAATTCCCTCATCCCTATCTTAGAGTGGTTAATAACATTGACTTTGGAATTAGAGAATACCGACTAGAATTCCTCCAGCTGTGAGAACTTAAGAAAGTCACTAATAACTCTCTAATCATCATAGGGGTATTGTATGGATTTAAAGAAATAATAACCATAAAGTGAGGTACCAAAAAATCCCCTCCTTATAAATGTTAATGAAGGCATTATTATTACCATAAACACAATGGGAACACTACCCACCATCATTTAGTCATGCTTATTGATATTTTATCCTATGAAATTAGAATATCAGGCTGAAGAATGACAAGTAAAATGCCTAATTTTTTTAAAGAGAAAGAAGCCAGAAGTGACATATAAGTTCACCTGAAATTTCTTTCCCAGTAAAAGTGGGATGTATGAATTTGGATCTTCACCTTAGAGAAATGGTGAGGAAAAGTCCTTTCCATGACATAACTATGAAGACATTCTGACATTTGGGAAGAGAATGAAATATTTTCACTAGAAATTTAACTGTCATTGGACTGAGTACCTATGTGATATGTGTAATTCAGTCCTAGCAATTCAATAGCAATTTTTAGTCTTTATATAATGGAAATCGAATCTCTTATGTTTTCTTTTATCATTCTAGTGGAATGAATTGCTTTTTTGTGACTGTAAATACCTGAATAGAGATACTGCTTTTATTTCTATTAATGGTTTTTGTTGATTGATAGATATTTGTTGATGGGATAAAAACTTGATGATATTCTGACATCATATAACAGCTTATATGCAAAATCTATGGCATTTTATGTTCCTCTCCCTGTGAGTTGCAGAACTGGTTGCATGCAGGGAAAGTGTCTAAATTTTGAATTTTAAGATCATGTAGTATGAAAGATCATAAACTTATCATGTTTCTTTTAGGGCGTTATCCCAATGTATGTTATCCCACTTTATTATTCAGCATCAAACTTTTTATTTAATATTTTTGTTTTCTTTGCCTTTCTTTCCTTACCAACTCAACCTGTGCCCTCTAAGCCTTATAAGAATTAATAATTGAGTATTGTAACATCACTTTATTTCACATAAGATCTGTTTATGTAAAAGTATTTTAGCATTTATTTTATAAGAGAAAAAATTATTTGACTTTGCCTCTCCATTAACTCAGATATAGGAATAAAAGAAGAGAAAGATAATAAGTTTGTTTTGAACATACTGTGTTTTACATACCTACTTAAACATCAGCCATCTGGAGATGCTCAGCAAACTGAGATATAAATCTGGACCACAGGAGAATAGCATGGACTAAATACGTAAAAACTATCAGCAGAGACAATAGTCAAAACCACATATATAAATTACAACAATGCTTCTTCTCAAGCTTTAATGTGTATATAAAGGAGTCACCTGGGGATCTTGTTAAAAGGCAAATTTGAGACAGTAAGTCTGATACAGAAGTTCTGTAAGACTAAAGAGCTCACAGGTGATATAGATGCTGCTGGATGGCAGCTCATACTGTAAGTGGCAAGAATTTAGACCATCCAGCAAAAAAGTGTAGAATACAACAAATAGATAACTAGGGAGATTATCCTGGACAAGGCATCAGACAATAATTCAAAGAGGAGCAATAAAATAGCTTAAAATGGATGAATTAGAATTAAAATGTGCAAATAAGAAAAACAACAACAGCTAAAAGAGAAGCAATTTTCAAGAAGTGTGTGGTCAAACAAGGCCAACTGATGGTGAAAAACCAAACCATAGAAGGAAGAAATGAAAAGCTCATATGTTTAATAACTAAAAGATCATTAGTTATTTATACATTCTGCCTACAAGTCCTTGTCAGATATACATATTGTGAATATTTTTTTCCCACAGTTTGTGGCTTGTCTATTCATTTTCTTAATGGTGACTATTGTTGAGCAGAGGCTTTTAATTTTTGTATTTCAATATTTCATTACATGGATGCTTTCTTAGTCCCATCTAAGAAATTTCTGCCTACTGCAATGTTGTGAATACTCTTTAAAATGTTTTCTTCTAAAAGCATAATAGTTTTGCTATCCTTTAAGTTTCAGTCCACACTCCATTTTGAATTAATTTCTGTATATTGCATGAGGTAGGGGTTTTCTAAAACTAAATAAGAATAATATTTAAAACTCAATAAAATTGGGCAAAATACTTGAACAGACACTTCACAAAGGGACAATAAAATCAATAAAAAGTGCTCAATATCCTAGGTCATTAGGAACATCCAAATCAAAACCACACTGAGATACTGTTAACTATGTGCTAGAATGGTCAAAATTTTAAAAGACTACAGAAAATATTGGCAGAGATATAGAGTAATCAGAACTTCATACAATGTTGATAAGAATACATAATGGCACATCCACTTAGGAAAATGGTTTGGAAGCTTCTCATAAACATACATTTACTCTAGGATTCAGCAATCCTATCCCTAGGCATTTACCCAAGAGGAAAGGAAACATGTTCATGAGGAGACTTGTGCAAGAATGCTCACAGTAGCTTTATTCATAATAGCCCTAAACTATAAATAATCTGAATGTACATAAACAGGAGAATGAATTAATAAATTGCAGTATGTTCATAACACTAAAAATAAAAAGAACGAACTACTGCTACACATAACAACTTAGACGAACTCAAAAATAATGTACTTAGTGAGATAAGCCAGACAGAAGAGTACACACTGAATGATCACATTTATTTGAAGTTCCACAAAAGGAGAAAATCTATGATGAAAGAAACCAGAACCCCTATTTATCTTCCCAGCAGCAATGACAGTTCTGATTTCTTTCATCACACCTAGAAGATGGGATGAGGGAATGTTCTAAAATAATGCAAATGTATTATATCTACATAGGTATATGGTTTACAAAGTATATACATTTTTATAACTACTTCAGATCTGTGCTGTTTCACTGTATATAAATTATATCTAAATTTAAGAAAAGGTGAAAAGCAAAAAAAGAGTCATTAACTATATTTGAAAGAGGTATTTCAGTGGGCTGGCGGAAGAGACCTTATTTCAGGGACTAAGAGAATTATCTTGCAAAATAGAAAATATAGACCATACTTTTGAGAATTTTATCCTGGAAGGAAGTAAGACTCCATAGTTGTTTGAAATGAAACATGTTGTTTTGGTTGCTGCTGTTTAATTTAGGAAAGGTCTGACAAAAATTTTAGCATAAAAATTAGTAAAGAGGAGGATGAAATAAGAAGAGTTATATGACAAAAGACCTAAAAATTGACAGTAGTACTTGTGAGTGAGTTAAGATCAGTCCTAGGCTGTGCACATTTGAATCCAAATCAGTGGAAGCAAAAAAATGCTTTGGACCCTTAAATTCTGTTTATAGGTGGTGTTGTTTGCCGATGATAACTGCAGCCACATTGTTACAGTTAAAAGCCAAATATGTATATGCTTAAAATCATTTTAGTAGTTTTAGAAATTCTTATGCAAATATGGCATTTAACAAAATTTATTGTGTTCTCCTTTTGTATTTATTCAGTGAACCCCTTGTTAGGTGTTGAGAAGACTTGAGGAAAAATTGTTATTCAAACTCAAGGAACACAGACATCATAGAAGCTTAAGCTTAACAAGAAAAGAAGCTACTTAAACGCCTTTGGCACTTCGCTCTCACATTCATAAAACAGTAATCTCAACTCATTTATAATTGCCATAATAATTCTGATAGCAAAAGTTTCCTGTGGCAGTTCGTTTTGTGCCCCCCATCTGTAGCAAAAGGTGCTCTAGAACCTACTGTATTTTAAAATAAAATGTTAACTAAAATAATTCCCCTTTGAGAATTTTATTAAAATTCTTGGGGTAAGAGATGGCTTGGATATAACAAAAAATAGAAACAAAAAAATGGGTAGCAATGTTGGATATCCCTGCATAGCAAGAAACACCTTTAACATTATATCTGAGGTAAACAACAAGAAAAATATTTAAGTTCCACATTTAGCTATAATCTATTTGAATGTGATACTATTGAACCCAGGCTGACATAAACCACCCTGGGGCCTTCTGTAATGAAGCAAATATAGCAAATGGCCATTTGCTAATATTTTTCAAGAGCTCATACTTTAATTAACTACATGTGTTTTGTAGTTTTACACTATACTTTGGGGGACTGAGAGGATTTACATGGTGTTCTCCATCTCTTTATTATTCTGTCTGGTCTTTTAGATATTAAATCTATTGTACTTAACACAAACAATATCATTTTATATCAACAATATCACCCTACTTCACCAATTTATATAGTGGATTTGACCAGAATGCTAGTCCTATAAAGAGAATAATATATGGGATCACATAAGCAAATCTAAAGAAATTTAAATATTTCCTAACACAGGAGGATCCCATCAAGGAGGTTTTTCTTGAGAAAGGGGACCTGGAATTTGGAGAGGAATTTACAACATGGTGATTAGAATACCACTTTGAAGCCAGACAACTGGGGTTTAGAGGTTACTTAGTCTCTGTCTCAAATTACTCATCTGTGTGATGGGATTTATAATAGTAATAATGCCTATCTCCCAGGGCTTCTGTGAGGAATGAATAAAACAATATGAGCACTATTGAGAAGAGTATGTTGCATAGTAGGCACTCAATAAATATTAGCTATTGTTACTGGAGTGAAAATAAATAACTTCTTGTTTCCGGTAGCTGCCTTACCTAACTGAAATGCTGTACACACACACACACACACACACACACACACACACACACACACACAAAACACTGGATTTATGTTCCAAAATACATTCGAATCCATACAGCTACTGCTCTGGATTAATGACTCCTTAACATAGAATTCTAGCTAAACTGTACTATTTCTTCTTCCATAACCAACTTACAATTTATTTATCAAAAGCCTGCCAAAATTTCTGCATGGCTCAAGTGAAATTTCAAATTTCAAAGCACATACTACACACTATCCGTTCCATCTGCTCTCCATGGATGCTGTTAAACTATTCCCCTTTTCTGAAATACTCGTAAGAAAGGGTCTCTTCTTTATTAAACACCTTAGTTCCTACTTACTTTCGTAATGTGGTTGTACCAGTTATTTTCAGGAGTTCTCCAGTTCTCCATTTAGTACAAAGATAGCCTGCTGTGAAATCTTTAATTACTGATCATACCATCCTCCTAATTTTCTTCCCTCCTTGGTCTATTCACCCAATGCTGATTTGTGTCTTCTGTCAAAGTCCCCACAGATGAAACTCTACGTCCGCTCCCCTCAACCCACTGATTTATAAAAAAATAAATAAAAAAATAAAAAAACAACCCTCCTATTTTTCAAAGAATGCCACTTAGAAAGGTTGTTAATCACCACATGCTTGTTCTGAGCTGTATTGTTCTGCATTGTATCATGCTGCTCGATTGTAAGCTCCACAGGGCAGAGCCTTTGTTTGTCATGCCCTGACTATTGTTCAGTGCAGTGTACACTGATGGCACTATAGAAAAAACAAACAATGGATTTTTCCACGTTTTTTCCATTTTAATTGTCAAATGGGATGGTTTAAAAGCACAATTCACACAAGAAGTTGAGTATACAGCCTCTGAAATTGCTAAAATAAGCCATGTGAGCTTTAGAGGTTAAATCTATCTTTTTAAAATATAACTTTCAACTTTTGTCCATTTGCCATTATTTTTCTCTGAAAATTATCTGAAAATCAATCATTTGTATCTAAATGATTGCAGGTACCCTTGGCTCATTTGACTTGGGGGAGAACTACCTGGATGTAGAATGTACTACTTAAATATACTCGGCACTGCCAGAATTATAGGGATTATAAGCAGAATCTGTTAAAGGATTTCACAAGCTGGCTCTATAAAAGGTACCATTCCCTAGGAAAGACCACAATTAGGACCATAGACAGCAGTCAGGCACATTCTAACCTATGTTTTTGTGAGGAAGTAATTAAAAAAAAAATCAAGAAGTAATTTCTTGCCAAAGTACAATTTGCTTTATCTCTAGGAAACTCATACATGGCAAGCACAGCAGTTCAGTCAGTTGCCAAGTATTTTAACTGCTTCTGCCTGACATTAGTTCCTATAGCACATCTCAGTTGGGATTGTTTCAGTGCATCTTTGGATTCAATACCTTACTGAATAGAATGTTGATTGAATGGTCAAAGCTCTAGATGGACTCTTCAAAATATCAATACTAAAAATGACAGACATATAAATACCATGAATATAAAAGCAGATTCCAAGAAAATTAACTTATAAATGGATCCATCACACAGGTCTAAATGTAAGGCTTCTCCAGTATCTCACATATCACTATAGACAATTTAAAAATAAGGAAAAATAAGGTCATAATGATACGCTTTAGAAGTTTTTATAGAGGTTTATGTGGTAAGTAGTGGTCTTTGATCTTTGAAGACAAAGAGTGTGGGGTTTTCTGTAATTTCTGTACCCTAAGAATTTCCCAGAGCATTTGTTAAAAAGCAGAATCTCAGATTCCACTCTAGAACTATTAACACAGATCTTCTAAAGGAGAATCCTAGGAATCTGTGTTTTTAAAAATTCTCTCGGTTGCTTCCTATCTATCAAGCAGTAAGCACTGGAGAGGTAAAACGGTAAAATGTAATTGGAAACATTAAACACTGATTTCTTGTTGATATTGTTTGGATACTGCCAGGCACCTTCCTGTGGGGCTTGAGCCAGTCGTTTCAGCATTCTGATCCTCTTTTTTCTCAAACAGAGAAGGAAGGATCTAGATTGGGTACTCTCTAAGGTACTTTTTTATTCCAATCTTCATTCTATGATTCCAGTTAAGAAGATCAGCTGGTTCATATTGTTTTCTGATTCATCTTTACATATCTGAGAGATTAAGTAAGCTTGCCAGGAACAAAGCACATTTGCTTTGTTGTTTCTCTTGATACATATAACTCAAGGCTAATTTCCCTACTGCATGTCAGTGCATTAACACTGATGAAGAAAAAGACTTCCTTGAGAAATTTGGATTGTAGGGGTGTTTGGAATGGGAAAAGCAATAAGTAAAAGTGTTTGATACAAAGATTAATTTAGATCTTAGAAGGTGCTTAGAAAGCTCTTTAAACATGTATTTGTGATATGGCCACAAGCCCCTGGAGAGTCAAATAAATTATTCTAAGATACTTTTATAAGATAATGGAGGCTAATTTGAAGAAGTAAATAGTAATTGCAATATTAAGGAATTCAAACCACCTTTACAACTATTTCTGAAACTCCCCATGCTAACAGATTTATTTGATGCTAAGTCCTTTTCCCTCATCTTTTAAAAAAAGCATTTTACATAATCCGGCATTACCTATTTTACATATGTGGCATTTTGCTTAGCATTAAAGCCGTTTATTTGGAGAAGATTCTTTGCAGACTATTCTGGGGAACAGCCTGCTACCCTCTTTATGTAGCAGCAAAAGATGCAGGGATGCTTGTTTAAATGTGGTTTCTCTTAACAGCTTGTTGAGCTAGGGAGCAGAACAAGAGTGTAAACATTATTAAAATAGTCTATAGTGCCAAACGCAAGGAAGCAAATGCCAAAAATTCTCCAAAAGTAGCATGGAATTGACAGTGAATGCATACTCCAGTATTTACATTCTTGCTTTACTATGACTTACCAAGGTTCATGCACCAGCCACGTGTTCTAATCGGCTGCACACCTTCTCTTCCCAACGGCTCTGCAGAGAAAACAACAGGTGTTTCTAGTCAAATAATCCAGTGGAACACAGTCAGTAAAGACCCAGATGGGCCTAGTAACCCACAGATTTGCTTTAACAGTCTCCTCTGCTTTTCTGGTCTTTGGGAAACACACACACACGCACACACACACACACGAAGTTGTTTGTACAAAACCAATTCACTCCCATTGTTTAATGAAATTCAGTAACGTTCCCACCCTGAAAATAAAGGCAGGGGGTAAAAAAGAATGCAATAGACACATTTTGCGGCACCTATAAAAAGAATACAAACATAGAGATTTGTGATCATGCCTTAGTACTTTAACCACCTCTGCCCTTTGTAAAACACTAGCTGCTCTTTACATGTACATGAACGGAGTTCAGTGCAGAGTTGAGACAAAGCTAAGTCCTAGGGATCCTCTTTTGAATACTGTGTACCAGAGTGTAGTGGGGACTATGGAAGCTGTTTCTGCTAGGCATGAATTTTAATCTATACCCTCTGGTCTCCTGGAGGTCTGAAGGTTTTGTACGGATGAGGCAGGAATTTACCCGTGCCCTGAAAAAAGATGATGTTATAGGCTGTTTTCCTTGGCAACAGGATATGTATGTGGTCCCTCCAAGGAGACTAACTGTGCCTGACAGCTGGTGAGTCTCGCGCTACTTGAATTGGTTCTCTAGTAGTTAATTCAGTTCCAGGCATTAATTGACAGTGGCTGGACATGACAGGGCTATTTCGGTTTTGCATTTGTACTATACAGTCTAAAAGATAAAAGAAAATTACTGAGGTTGCAGGTTACAAGTTTGGATAGCTCATTATAAAATTTCCATTGAGATATAGAAAATCTTGTTCTCTGCAATTTTTTGTATCACTGCCTCATATTTAAAACCAAAGTCTTGGCTGTTCTAATTTGCTACAAGCTTATCCATCATATCCCACCGTCAATTGTTATCTAGTGAAAATTCCTCAAATAGATTTTAAGCTCCTAGAAGGTATGTTAGCACTAGCATATTTCTGGACACACAGTTTACATATGTTGGATTAATAAATACTGGTAATGTGAATAATACTAATGAAATGTTTTCAAGTGTTTATTATGTGCCAGGTACTATATTATATATCCTATTAACATTATTTCTTGTAATCCTCAAAATAACCCCGTAAGTTAAATATCTTTCACAAAAAATAACAGAATAAGTAATTTGCTCAAAATCTTATAATAAATAAATAGATAGGACACTGGTGATGTCTTGCTTCTTATTCATTACTGTAGAGATTCTTATGAAGGACCTATGGCTGACTAAGATTCATGTAAATGTACAGATGAAAAGAAACTAGTCATCTTTTTAAACATTTTGTCTTATAGTATAATGTTAAGTAAATGAGCAAGATGCAGGAAAATGGATGCTTTATAATTTTGTGTATGTATACACACACATACAGATATACACATTTTTTTTTTTTAACGCATGAACATATTCATGCATGGAAAATGTGAACACACTTCCTCCGGCTAGTGAAACTACAGATGATTGTTTTGATTCTTTTTGTTTATCTCTATTTTTGTTCAAATTTGTACATGTACTAATTGTACAATAAATATTTCTAAAGATGTTTAGCACATTAGAACTCTAAGATCAGAAATTGATGCAGCGTAACGTTAGCAGGACTTCATGAAAAAAGGCAATTGACCTACTCTGAAGATTCTATCAGATTTAGGTAAATGAAGAAGGTGGATAAACACATTTAAAGAGAGGAGAGGAGAAAACCTTTCTGGAAAAGTCAGAGGCATGCATTGGAGCATGTTCCAAAGACAAGCACAGGCCAATTTTCTACACCAGATAGAGGTCAGTATATAAAAAAGAAGGAACCATAAAGGGAGAGCTGTCTCTATCTCATAGTTTTCAGGATGAATATATTCAGCCTTTCTCATAGAGAGGTTTGGAAATACGTAAAGGTACTACTAAAAACTAAGGTTCAATTCATTTTCAAAATAGCATGTCAGTCACTTCAGTCAAGGTCCACCATTTACACTGCTCCCTTTTCACCCTTTGCATGGCACAAATGTCTTAATAGATAGGAGCCATGTCACACAAGGGCTTTGAAGTCACTCATATATAAATACAAAATCTTGTCTCTTCCAAAACTGGCCTAACCTTAGTGCCCTTGTCCTGGTGTTGTGATGGAAAATGCATAGGACACAGCAGGTTGAGCACTGAGACAATGCCAGGCACATGAAAACTTCCACAAAGTCCAAGATCAATTACTGCTAACAATTGTTCTCCTTAGTTCTGGAGGTAAATGAGAGAAAGAGACAGTCACTGACAAAAGTGCTTGGTGGGACATAAAAAGCCCTCTTGTAGGAGAATATTTACCCATGACATTGCCATAAAAGTTACATACAATCTACATTTCCACCGTTAGTCATTCTGCTGGCATACCAGGCAAAGGTTCTTGCTTGGATGCAGTAGGCTTATTTAAAGAAATAGAAAAGATGAAAGAAACTAAACATTAGCTAACAAATGGATCTTCTCCAGGCACTGTTCTCTACACTGTTTATAAATTTCTGCATTTAGGCCTCACAAGATACCTGTAATCATTTCTGTTTTCAATCTCATTTTGAAAACAGGTAAACAGAGGCTCCAAAAGAGCACCTAATTTGCTCATAGTTATTTGGTTAGAATATGGAAAAAAATAGAATTCCAGCCTAGCTTTGTGTGATTCCAAAATCCATGGTCTTTCCATGAAGAGTCATTCTTTGCTGGAAAGAATTAAGACTTCTGTGGTGTAGCAGCATGAGCACAGGAAACTTGAGTTCTGGGCCCATAATTATCTCTTTACCCTTGGCCAGATCATTTAGTTCTCTATTGGTAGTTACAGCAAATGTTAAAGGAAGGGATTAAATTCTGACAACTTTTCAGGACCCCTTCTTTTCTAAAATATATCAAGTCTGATTATGTAAAACACCGACAATGAACACTTTCTAAAAAGCACTAAGGCTTATACAGTCCTTGTGTCTGTGTCAGGATCTATTCTAATTGCTTTCCATGTATCATCTCATTGAATCCTCACAACAAGCCTATGGTATAATTATATTATTAGATACTATTATTACCGATATCTTATACATGAGGAAACTAAGGTGAGCAGGTATTAAGTAACATGTCCAAGGTCATATAAATGGCAAAGCTGGACCCTTAATCAAGGCACTCAGGATCTCTTTTGAGCTTAATTACTGTGCAGCCATCAGATTTTGGGGTCAGGTTCTTCTGAGCAAAGCACAGATAATCCAATGCTTGAGGGTGAGCAACCTTGTGGAGACAGAAAAGTGCTGTGAGGCTACTGAATAGCGAGAATAGAAAAGAGCAAGGAGAAAGCAGAAGGGCTGAAATGCAAGCACTTGCCATAGATCTTACAAATTTGCACATTCATAGTTTAATTCTTTGGCAGCAGCCAGCACATCTGCAGGTCACAGTACTCAGATTTTACGTGAGAAACTGTCCTTCCAATTCTCGAAGGCAGTGGTTCTCAAAGTGTGGTCCCCAGATCAGCAGCATATCAGCATCACCTAGTAACTGTGATAAATGGAAATTATAAGGCCACAACCCTGACCTGTTGAATCATTCTGGGGGGCTCAGCCCAGCAATCAACAAGCTAATAAGCTCTTGAGGGAAGTCTGATATGTGCTTAAGTTTGAGAACTACTGCTGTAAGACACGTCATTTGGATACATCTAATCTGGATCTGACTTTTAAAATGGGCTTTTTAATCAAATGTGGCTAAGCAGAACATTGCCTATACCTAAAAAATATGGCTGATTCACCCAAGTGGAGCTCAAGAGACACACTTTTTAGAATCTTATTGGAAATGTTGAGAGGAAAACATGTGAGATTGGATTTTTTTTTTTTTTTTGGCCATTACTAGGGGAGAGCCTGCTTTGGAAATGGATCCAACACAGAGAACTTCAAAGACCACCAAAGTGAGTAGGGCTATGCCATCTTTTACTAATGTCTTCTGCATCTCCCATTTCTGTGCAACACAAACCATGTGCTGTCACGTGTCCATTTATTTATGTTGCTTCCTCTGCCCAGAATGCTATTGCCACTCCTTTGCCTTCTGCAGGTGGAATTAACCATTTCCTGTTCTCATTCACGCACCAGATTTCTCTTATATTCAACATAGCCCTAATTACCTTCCATGCTAGTCATTTTTATATCTCTACTCCCTCCATCTCCATCAAAAAGGATGTCCCTGAAGGTAGGAGAGTAAAATTGCTGCTTATTTTTATATTTGTATCATTAGTACTAAACCTCATAGTAGATGCTTATGTTTGTTGAGTAGATAACTTTCTTACATTCTCCAAAGGATTATTACAAGAATCAAATGAGAATAAGACTTAGAATAGACTTAGTGAAATATAAATCTCTGTACAAAATGAGTCATATTTATAATTATTGATCTCTTCTCTTGTGGGCTCACCTTTTCCACTAATGTATCATCACAAGGAATGACTGAGAAATAAAACTGGTAAACTCTGCATATTTGTGGCAAATTGATTATAAAAAGGGTTGCAATTCTTTGCTGCTTCCTATATCAAATCAGCACATAAGTACAAAGAAAAATGACCAGTGTGCTAAGAGTATAAAGGACAGGTTGAGGTATTCTGAATGTGCATTATTATATATAGAGACTTGACTTTGAGTGATTAAACATAATAGTAGTTCAAAGGAACAACCGGGATGAGGCTTTCAAGCAAAAGAAATAGCGCGTGTAAATGCCCCTGTGGCAGCAGGAATCTGGTGTGAGGGGGGCTGGAGAGGTAGGCAGAAGTTGTACAGCCAAAGGCTATGTTAAGAGTTTGGATTTTATTCCAAGAGTAATGGGAAACCATGAAAAGGTGTTAAGCAGACGAATGGCATAATCAGATTGCTGTTTTGAAACCCCACTCTGGATCTTGCAGCTTTTACACAGTTAGCCTAGGCTGTACTCTAATATTTTATAGTTTTTATTACTTCAGAATTGTAAGGTTAAAAATGAAATAAATGTTTGCAACCTTTTAAAAGTTATAATTAATTGTTTTATTTTTCCTAACTCACTTCAGCTGTGAAATTTCTTAAATACTTTTAGGTCTGGGAGAGGTTCCTGTTATCTGCACATTGTGAAAAATAAAGTTTGAATTTAATAGAGTCTAGTAACCACCATTTAAGGAAGTGGCTCATACAAGATTAAATTGTGCACACACAAAATTAATATACACATATCTGATTCTTGTTCACATTAGTAGAATGTATTTACTAATTTCATTTTTTTATGTTTAAAATAAATGTGGACTGCTTAAGGCCAATTCACATTTATACAATTATTTTTTAATGATAACTTTTCCAAATCTTACACATAAAATACTTCATAAGCATGTGCTCTTATTCAATCTTAAAATTAGAAATTATGAAACATGGGCTCTTCCAGCCACTTCTATTACTTGACATCCAATTAAATCAATGGTGCAATAAAAAGAAATAGAGAAATCCCTAAGGAAATTGGAGAGATTGTATACAAAACCTCATGGTACAATCAATAATGTGCATTGACTATATAAGCCCTTAATTTATTCTAGACAAGAAATAATTTGTTATGTTTATTTTTTTTCCAAATTCTACTATTATGCTAACTTTACCTTCTTTTAAAAAATGATTTTGTTTAATTTGGATATTCTGGCAATATTGTTTGCAGATGTTTGACATTGCCCCACCTAAATCACAGATTTGACACTCCCACATAATCTTCATGTTTCTCCACTGCCACTTTAGAAACACATGATTGCTATTGTCAGATACAATTACCACCTACTGCAGAGGTTTGCTTAGTTAGAGAAGGTATACATGTTTCAGCAGCTTTGAGACAGAGAAAGCTGTATGTGTAATTCACCATATGATATTTACTTTGTATTCCAGTATAACAGAGGAGAAATAGGTACAGAGGAGAAAAATTAGGTAGAGGCAACCAAGAGATAGCTTGAAAGACATAAGCTTATTGTTGGCACCTCATGCTGGTTATGGTCCCGTTCCAACTTCGGCCAGCATGCTCGAGGTAAGGGGTTCCAAAACTCAGCACTGTTGGCAATTCTTTGTTATGGGTGGCTGTCTTGTGCAATGTCTGATAGGATGTCAGCAGCATCCTTGGTCTCTACAGACCACTCCCTCCTCCCAGCTGTGACAAGCCATAATGCCTCCTGTGGAAACAAATTGCTGCTGGTTGAGGACCACTGCTCTAGGCCCTCTGTGTTTAGAGCGAAGACTCCGCTTGCTTCTCACTTTCTTCCTGAAGTTGATAAGATCTCCTGGAAATTATCTAGTTGTGCTACTCTTTGCTAGTAAATAGGCTCACAACAAGCTCTGATCCTCCAGCCCTTATGCCCTTCTCACTCTTACCCTCAAATCTGCTTACTTAATGAGACTGCTAGCAATAAAAGAGTCAACAAAATGAATAATAGCTATTAATATTTTTATAAAGTGGTTATAATGTGCCAGGCCTTGTTTCTAAGCAAATTATATACATATAGCTCATATAATCTTTTAAAAAAACCTTATGAGAAGACAATGTAATCTTAATCTATAGCTGAATGAATTGGCATTTAGAAATGCTAAGCAACGTTAGTAGGGTAAAAAATTCCAAAATTCTGACATGCCTTTGAAGACCTTTCAGTATCTGGCCACACCTGCCCTCTCCATTTAGACCAACTATGCTTCATTTCATTTCCTCAAACAAGCAAGCCAGTCTGCGGGGGAATCCACATATGCTCTTTCTGCTCTGGCAGACTTGGTCCCTTGAATTCCCCTACTCCCTAACATGACCATTTATTCTCTAGCTTCAGCTTTGACATCGGTTCTATTAAACACACCTCATCTCACTCCACATGATTAGGTTCTCCTTTGTAGATCCACTGTACTTGATATTTGTCATGTGTGCCTGTCTATTTCCTCCACTTGTCTGTGCCCTCTCTGAACAAAGGCACTTCTTAGTCCATTGCTATTTCCCCAGTGTCTAGGCTGGTGCTGGGCCCAAAGCTGTCACCATGTGAATGTTATTGACTGACCAACTGAATGAATGAATAAAGAATTACTATTCCCAAAGATAGTTAGCTCAGAAGTAGTGGAATAGGGATTTTCACTCAGATCTTTCTGATTTTGAAGCCAATTCTGAACCCCTTATGGCTGTTCAATCACCCCTGCCTGAAAAGTCACTCTATCATGTTAGCTTCATTTTAGCCCTTCCAGTTACAAACTGTGACCTTGTAAGAAGACAATTTGAGACATGTGGGTACCACATGACCTCATCTCAGAAATGGCAATGATTAAAATGATTATTTGTGATTTCATAGAGCACATACCTAAAAAGAGGAAATGGACTATTAAATTGAAAAATCAAAATTGGATGACTTTAATAAAAATCACAACCAACAATGGCCCATTTTTTTAATCCCGTACTAGATCTTATCAGTTCACATGATAATGAGTTTAATACTGTGGTGCAGTTTAAAATGCCAAGCATCACTCTCTGTGCCTGTTAACAAATGGAGTTCCACCATGTGTGAAAATTTCATGATGATACAATCTGTGCTTCCCCATATATAGCAAGCAGTTATGGTTAAGACTTTTCTAACCAGTCTTCAGGTTTCATTGAACTTCATTATGATCGGATGACCTCCTCGAATCCAATAACAGTGGTACAATTCTTTGCAAATGAGGGAACAGATATGTTTACAGTATATAAAATGCCTCATGAAATATGTTTAATTATGCATAAGTTAACAGCTGTTTGCTTAGGGTACTGTATATAGGATGAAATTGTCAAGTCAGAAATAATATATAACCTATTGGAAAGGGATATTAAAGACAGCTACTGTGTAAACATCCACTTGGAGTTGGATGCCAAATGTCAACATTTCACATATATGAGTAACTGCATTTTCTTATCTTTTCTACTGCTTGTGGTTTTATAATTAGTCCACTGGGCATGGCAATATTACAAAAAGGCTATTAATCTAAATTCATGATTTAATCCTACATTTTTTAAAAAAACCTCTTAACTGATATCTAAAGCTTAAATTCTGGAACCCAGTTGTAACAAAGATCAACTGACACCCACCTCTAAGAACAACGACAATAAAATCTCTGGAAGGGCAGTATCCTTAACCCTTTACCTTAGGAAATCCAAAGTAATAAATAATATGATGGCAGTGAAATGACTATAATTCTTTTGGACTAACATACAGTGGTGACTTGCATCTCTATAATTGGATTGTATATTATCCTACAGAAAGCTTTTTTGCACTAGTCTCTCAAAATACTCACACTGCCTGCTACTGCTTAGATCTTTTTTGAAAGCAAAGTTTGTATATCATATTTCTATGCTTAAGTATATATTTACATGCATGAAATGTTTGGTGAAAAATACCTTTTTAAAGTTAATTCTCGTTAGCCAATTTTCTACTGCCTATGGATGGGAGAAAAGTTTCCACATCCTCTGTCAATTTATCTTTAGGTTTTTTTTTAACTTATTTTCCAATCCAAAAGAAATTTCCTTAGATATAAAAAATAAAAGTGTTAAAATATTTAGAAAGAGGATATGGCAGTTTACAAAGGAATATTAAGTAATGAGTAGGAAAAAAGCAAAGAAGCAAGAGATCTTTATCTTACTGAAGACTTACTGTGTGACAATCACAGAAGCATGCTCTTTAAAAATGTTGTAACATACAATCATTAATCATTACTAAAGTCCCATAAGACAGGAACTGTATTATCTGAATTTTGTTTTCCTGGACATTTAGTAAATTCAAGTAACATGCTCATGATAATCAACTAGATATTAAAAATGTCAAAATTTAAATCCATGTCTATTTGATTTAAAAGCCTATGCTTCTATGGTGTATTGCCTTGGATCATGCAACCAATAAATATTTGTTAAATATCTACTATTCGTATTAGGTGCTACACTAAATTCTCAGAACTCACAGTTAAAAGGAGAATATAAATTAATAAGCAAATAATTATAATACATAAAAATGGAGATTAAGGGTAAAAAATAATACAGATGAACTAAGGAAGATGTATTATTTTACCAAAATGTCCAAGGACAGGTGTGGTGGCTCACAGATATAATTATAGCACTTTGGGAGGCCAAGGCAGGAGGATCACTTGAAGCCAGTTTGAGACTAGCTTGGGCAATATAGTAAGACCCCGTCTCTACAAAATTTTTTTTTTAAAAATTAGTTGGGCATGGTAGTGCATGCCAGTAGTCCCAGCTACTACAGAGGCTGAGGTAGGAGGATCACTGAGCCCAGGAGTTCAAGGTTACAGTGAACTAGCATCACACCACTGCACTCCAGCTTAGGTAACAAACACGGCAAGATCCTATCTCTAATAAATTAAGATAAAATAAAATGAAATAAAATAAATATTCAATATGCTATGTTACCTTGAAATAGAATTCATTACTATTTTTAAATACAGAGAAGAAAAGATAAGAAAAATGAATGGCCCATTATAGCATCAATCAGATATTGTTGATATTAAAAATTACCAGCACTATCAAGGAATGCTACCTACACATAATGTGAAAACCCCTTCACTCATATTCCCAAACTACCCATAAAGCTATTTTGCTAAAAGCTTCCTGTATATGTGTACACACACACACACACAAACACACACACACACTTTGTATAACTTAATGGATCATTCTATAGACATTTCTACACCTTGCTTTTTAAAAATTATATATCTGTGGCAATGTCTTTGTTAACACATTAAGGTCTATCACATTTATTTTAACAGCTGAGTAGTCTTCTATTGGATGGAGGTACTAGAGTTGATTTAACTAATATTTATTGATGAACCTTTAAGTTGTTTCTAGTATTTGCTATTAAAAAATCCTAAATTGAACATCCTGTGAAAGGGTGTGCATATATATATATGTGTGTGGAAATATGAACCTTTTGTGTATATTTGCAAATTCCTTACACTAAGATTGCTAGATCAAATATTAACTTATAAATAACAAATTTTGTATGCTGGTAAATAGAATCCCTAATCTGTAAGTAAATAAAAAAAAAATAATGGTGACAACTGTGACAACTGGGAGTAAGGTTTTTTGTTTCAAATTCAGCTTAGACATCAGTCCAGATTTATTATATTCCACTGATTAACTATCAAGACAGTGCAAGTACAACATATTTAAAAAAAGATTAAATAATTTACATTTTAACCTATTTTCAGAATGAAAGTGTGAATGTATGAAAGTTTTGTGGTATGTTTTGTTTTCCTTTTAAACTGAGTTATAATATAGAAGCCCAGCAGAACCACCTGGTTTTCTCAGTAGCTCTAAGTTAAGAAAGATTTTACATGGTCATTTGTTATATTTTAGTTTTCAAAGTCAAAGTTTCATTGACTGAAATTCATGACAAAGTTTCATTAGTTGGAATTTGAATCCAGGATGGACCCAGGTTATCCCTCTCCACAGCTGATGTTCTTAACCACTATGCTATAGGCCTCTTAAGGACAGGACACGACATGTTCATACCATGGAGCTGTGCTAAAACTCATTATATTATAATATTGGGATTCTCTTTCCTGGATCAATGAGATGTTGATGCATGTACATATTCTACTGCAGTTTGAATATTTTTCTGATGACATCTTCTAGCATTGACTGATCAAAGAGCAATATAGACTTTAAAAGAATAACTAATTCCCAAAATCCCTATAGATTTCTCTCTCAATCATTTCTTCCTTTTTAGATTAACAGATTTGTCTAGATGGACTTTCTTATCCCTAGGATGCCAAACTAGTAATAGGTTTCTTAAATTCAAACAAAAAAACCAAAATCTTATCTCACCTGAAGTTAACTAGGAAAAAAATCTATTTTTGTTGAGATTGACAGAAAATTCCAAACATTTGGAAATTATTTTTTTAACCAGTAATATAACATTCTTGTTTTTTAACTGTATTAAGTGTTTAGCAATCCATGGAGAATATGTCAACATCTTAATATTATCACATGACATCTCATAATAGTTTTAGACTCTATTTGTGTTTAGTTGTTACTTTAGCTGGTTTCAGATAATACCAATGAGTTCAAAGAGTGAGGCAGATCTCCACTTAGACGACAATCTTTCTAAATGCCTAAGAAAACAGACAAATATTTTGTCATATCTGATTCTCAAGGAGCAGTGGATGCAGAAAATATAAAATAGTCATTTTAAAAGCACCTTTAGGGAAAATAATGATAGTGCAGATTTTAAGTATGGTGAGTTAATAACACTGCATTCATCTATGAATGATTAATAATAAAAAATATCTAATTGGGGGGCATTTACTATGTGCTGGGCATTGTCTTAAAACTTTTACAGACATCATTTCATTTATTCTTCAAAGTAACACTATGAGATAGGTACTTTTGTCTTATCTGTTTCACAAACAGGAAAACTAAGGCAGCATTACGTTAAGTTGCTTGCCCAAATTGACACAGCTGATGGTAAAACCAGGATTAGAACCTGGACAATAGTTAATAGCTCTGGACTGCTGAGAAGACTCCGGAAGAAGAAAGAGAAAAGTAATTTTCATTAAGTGTAAACACTTTCCCTGGCAAATTCATGAAAGAGGATATTTACATATTCATGACCCTTACATTTACATAGTATGAAAAATTTTTAATTCCTTTTAATGTCTAGGCTAACAAAATTTGGAAAAAAAGTATATATTTTAAAAGTAGAAGATTTTGATTATCCCACTACTAAACATACCAGTTTAACTTTACCTACATTCATCTAATCTGTGTTGTGTCCCTTCTAATGAATTGGTTCCACCCTCAATACTTTTCCTCTCACTCCCTCCTGCCTTCTCAGGAATATTATATTTTGATATACTTTATCTCTTTTGCATATTTAATCTCTCCATCCAAATATGTCTTCATCTAAGATTTTTAAATTGAAATGTAATTCATGTAATATAAAATTAACCATTTTAAAGTACACAATTTTTGGCATTTGGTATATTCACAATGTTGCACAATCATTGCCTCTATCTAGTTCCAAAATATTTCCTTTACTCCAAAAGGAAACCCTGTACTCATTAACCAGTTATTCTTCATTCCTCCTTTGTACAGCCCCTGGCAATTGCCAATTTGTGTTCTGTCTCTATGGGTTGACCTATTTTGAACATTTCATATAGCAAGAATTAAACAGTGTGTAACATTTTGTGTCTGGCTTCTTTTACTTTGCATAATGTTTTGGAGATTCATTTGTGTTATAGCAAGTATCAGTATTTCATTCCTTTTCATGGCAGAAAAATAATCCCATTGTACCTATATACCACCATTTCTGTAGCCATTCATCCCTTGATGGACATTTGGGCTGTTTCCACATTTTGGCTATTGTGAATAGTGCTGCTATGAACATGCATTTATATTTATTTATTTGAGTACTAATTTTCAATTCTTTTGGGTATACACCTAGGAGTGGAATTGCTGGGTGCTATGGCCTCAATGTTTATGTCCTACCCTCCCCAAATTCATATGTTGAAACCTAATCCCCAATCCAACAGTATTAAGAGATAGGGCCTTTAGGAGGTAATTAAGTCATGAGGGCAGAGTTTTCATGATTGGGGTTAGTGAGTGCCCTTATAGCAGAGGCCAGCACTTTTCACCGTGTGAGGACACAGTGAGAAGAAATCATCTGTAAAAAAGCGGGCCCTCATTAGACATCAAATGTGCTGGTGACCTGATCTTGGCCTCCAGAACTGTTAAGAAAAAAATTCTGTCATTCATTAACCACTCAGTTTATGATATTTTGTTATAGCAGCCTGAATGGACTATGACACTGATTCAAAAGCAATTAATACACAGTCAAGACACTCATAAGTGCCCAGGCAAGTGCTTCTAGCTACAACAAACTTCTAGGGAGAACAGTCTATATTTTCTGCCTCCATTTATCCACTCTTCACTTTTCCCTAATCTCATTCCAGTTTGTCTTCTGCCTCTTTTCTGGACCAAACTATATCTCACTAGAGTCATTGACGATTTCCAGTTTTCTTTTATTATTTCAGACATCCTTGCACCTCAACAATGGTCAGCGCTGTGTAGCAAGTCCTCCTTTTAGAAACACTGTAGTTTCTTGGATTATATATTCCCTTGAATGTTACATTTTCATGCTTTGATTTTATCTGTCTGGTTGCTCCTAATCATTTGCAGTATTAACTTTTTTACCCAGACTGGCATGTTTTAGGGCAATTCTGGGACATGTTTCTTTTTATTCTATGCAGTCTCCTTAAATGAACACAGTATCTCCAATAGCTTTAAATATAATCTGAAGAACTTCTCTGATGCATTTCCAACCATACTTCCTCTCCCTTGCTCTCTGCTCAAGTCTGGTAGAGAGCATACCTGGTAGGCTCCCTTCTGTCAGAGAGATTTTCCACATGCTATTTCTTTAGTCTAGATTACTTATTACTTTCTGACTCAACCTACTCATCTTTTATATGTCTGCTCAATTGTCAATTCCTCAGTAAAGCCTCATTAACATCAGAAAGTCAAGATTTCACGATGTGCCTTTAACATCACATATTTCTCTTCATAACATTTTCTCCATTATTAGTATGATTATTTGTTTAATATCTGTCTGTTTAATTAGACTCTAAGTTTCACTAGAATCCAGATCTATTTTATTCATTGACTCCAGATCTATATTTGTTCAACAGAATCTGGCATAGTGCTTGTAGTACAGTAGACACTTAATAAATATTTGTTGAGTGAATAAATGAGATAGAGGCATTAATGCCATCCGATTTCTCATCATTAAAGATGAATTGTTGCTTTAAAATCATTTATATTTTATTTTACAAGTTAAATAATACCTATAAGGCAAGTCTTGAATTGAATAATAATTTTAGTAATGAATTTCCTAAATGTTTTCTGCATAGTCTATATGAAATTGAACCATTCTAAGGATGAAGTCAATGGCCGAAGAAATAGGGAAAGATTGGGAAAAAAGTCTTAGGAATTAATAGACATGTTAGATGGGGAAATACACCTCATGAAACCATAGACACTGAGAACTGGAATGAACCATCAACATAATCTTATTCAAATATTTTATTTGAAGCCAATATTACCCACAAGACCAATTATTACCAGAGTGAATCAGAAAAGAGCTTTCAACTAATGAATCAATATTATGTATACTTTTTAAAGCTGCTTTAATTCAACTTCCTCCTTTTTTACATGCAAATATTTTTAGCTGGCAGAAATATGGTTATTTATTTTGAAATTTTACTACCTAGTTTAAATTTTTAAAATGATGGTTTTCCTTTTTATTCTAAAATTAACCCACTGATTTCCTCATTTGCTAATTTTTCCCAAGAAATAGTTCATAACTTACAATTTGGTGAACCACATAAATGATGAATATATGCTGCAATAATTTTATCTATTTCTGGATTGCACTGTAGGACATGCTATAGTTTGGTAAGGATATATTATAATATATCTAGTGAACTTTATTAACAAAAATGTCTCAGACATTTCTGGGACAAAAAGTGATTTTAATAAAGCATTTCTTTGCTGCCTGAAGTATGAGTATCTTTGATTTTATGTTTGATTATTTAATGCATGTTTCTAATGAAGTTATTGTAACAGGGATTCTGCGAGATAGAATTTTGACAGTTACTCCTGTAAGTAAAGCTAGTAAAATAGTTCTGTAAAAGGCCAATTGGATAAAAATAATTATCCTAAGGGAAGGATGTGACAATGTTTGACAATAGAGTCTCCCATTCATAACCAAACTGTGGCAGTAAGGTTGTTGGGGAAGAGGTATAAAAATGCGTGTAAAAGGAAAGGGGAACTCTAAGAGGAAAATAATAAAAGCATGTCTTTTCTTGACTCTCATTCTCAAAATGTCTGAAGTCAGATACAGATCTTTTAAATCTTATGGTCATATTTATCTCTGATATATATTTTGGTTGCCTTCTATAGGATTTGGGGAGCTGGATCTTCATTTCATTTTTAAAAAATTGTTAACTGACACATAATAATTGTACACATTTGTAGAATACAGAATGATATTTTGATACATCTATACAATGTGTAACGATCAAATCAGGGTAATTAGATCTTTTTTCCCATGGGTGTTACATTCTCAGGCTTTGACTCACTGCTGCCCACTGTAAAAGGGAAGCAGATGTGAAAAATGCTTTGTAATAGAGCAGGAGAACGGGCCTGTAAAGCACATCATCTGACCCCAGTATGCAGGGAAGGCAGCTGCAGTGGTATATGAAGAACTAGAATCTGCAGAAGGAGTCAAGTCATCCTTCCCAGTATCCTCTGCATGGGATTTTCAAATATATAAATTAGCTGTCAACATTTAAGAAAGAAGATTTCATATAAAAATTTGTATTTCTATTATAGTTTCTGTTGAAAAATCCAATGGCCTGTAAATTGAGCCCTTATTCTCACTCAGTAACAAAGATTTAAGATGGAACAAGAGCTCTTCAGTTTATCACAGACCCCGCCTGGCCTGCTTCATGCATCTATGTCATTTTTGTGGGCCTGTGAGTTTTAAACCCATACTCTAGAGGTGCATGATGAAAGGCAGTTCCAGCAATAGTGAGTGGCTATAGCTAATTAACTTTGCCCTGTGCATATGCTGTTGAAAAATGTCTAAGCATATGTGCTTGAGCTTCTACCGAGAGAGTCCAAGCTTGGAGCGACTGACCTCCCTGAAGAGAGAGAGACGTATTTTTCATCTTTTTCCCTCCCTGAGAAACTATGAAAGTTGGGCAGAAGAAACATGATTCAGACAGCCTATACTCTGTGTCAGCTTTGAACTGTGAGGAATTGGTTTTTTTCCAGAGACACTTCATTGAAAGGGATAACAACAAGAACAGACAACAAAGTCAACTAATAGATTTGTTAGATTTTCTAGTTTTTATATTACTAGGCAACTGCAACCAGGAATGCTGTCCATTTAGACTGAGTATACCCTTGGAAATCCTTGAACCTTTTTATGACTGAGGGGATCCGAGAGCAGAGAGAGTGATACACCTTGCGACTTCTTACCTCGTAGCTTTTGCTCATATTCTTCTACGTAAGAGTCACTTTAACAACTCCTTTTTTGTGTGTGGGAATATGCTACTCAGTTATTGCCTTTGAGAAGCCTTTCCTTTCTCGTTCCTCCTTTTATTTATTACAGAGATTCATCAACACAAGGTGCAATAAAACATGAACAAATTGATGTAATGTTTCTGTGATAGGCAGCCTCTAGGATGGGGTCTACGAATCTCTAGTTCCTTTATTCATCACCTTGCATGTGGGCTGGACCTCCTAGTATGTCTTCATAGGACATGGAAAAAAGTACTGAGCTGCCACTTCTGAGATAACATTACAAGATACTGTGTATGCCATTAGCTCACCCCTTTCTTGCTTACTCACTCTTAGGCACACAAGCTGCCACTGCGGACTTCCACCCTATGTGGTGGCACAGAGGCCAGCAATACAGAGAGGCATCCAGCCCACAGCCAGTGAGGACCAGAGACCTGCCTACAGCCACTTGAGTGGACTTAGAAGCAGATCCTCCTCCAGCTGAGCCTTAAAGTGACTGCAGCCCCAGCAGACATCTACATTGTAGTCTTATGAAAGACCCTGACCCTTGGATCCCAGCCAAGCTGTGTCCAGGCTCCTGAACTATGGAAACTGTGAGACTACATATGTGTTGTTTAAATCTCTAGGTTTCAGGGTAATTTGTTAAGCTGAATTAGATAACTGATAGAGTTGCTAATAGAAATAGAAAAAAAACAGTTGCCTTTCTTTGAAAGGAATATATTTTAATCTAATAACACATCTTTACTATGACTTTGGTGTTAAAATGGCCTATATTTTATGATATGATGATATATATGATAATACATTCTCTTTTTCTAAGCTTATGGTTAGTAATATAAATCTATTTGGGCACCACAGAATTTTTAAAAATAGTTTCCCAATTAATGAAATTCAAAAGTTTTGGAATAAGTTCCAAGCAATTTCCATATAATTTACATTCTTCTATCATCACTTTTTTTGTGTAAAATACTATAAATATTTATTTACATCTGTTTTCTCTAAATAAACTGTGAATTTCTAAAGTGCAAGAACTATGTGTTATTCATGTTCACCAGCATCCACTCTAGTATCTGGTACAAAGTGGAGATTCCACAACAATTTATTGAACAAGTGAATAAATGAAATTATGAATGGAAGTATTAATTATGATCAACGTGTTGGCTATTCTTCTGCCATATCCTGGCATCATAGCTTATGTTGCTATAGTGTAAAAAATACAGAAAACATTTACTAAACGGATAATGCCTACTATTTGGTTTCTTTTAACTAGAAATTTCAATTAATCAGAATGCCTACTCTCTTTTCCAAGCAACACAGGTGACTGTCATGTTATTTTCTATATACAACATAATTTAATACTGATTCAAATTTAAAACTTGCCTTTCCATTTTGTCATCACAAAAGCACAACAGATGTAAATTACTTATCTATACACTAGGGCACTGATGATGACAACTATGAGAGTATCTAGATACAAAAATTGCTGAAATGTGAAATTTTCAGATTTATGCAAATCAAGGCAGATACTGTCTTTGAAACACACACAATCAATTTTCTGCTATCAGACATATAAGAATTAGACTTCAGAGGAACTGAAAATTGTGATATTAAGTTAATATCCTTAAAAAGACAATAGAGAAGAGGTTGGTTATATGGTACATGAAAAAAAATACATGCGGGTACTCTTCTGTAAGAAGATAGTTCAACTGCTTAGCAAAGATGTGAGTCCTAGGGTCTATGACATCTCAATACCATCAAGTTAATTGTATTTCCATCTTCACTGATAGAGAACAATGACCAGACAGCTGATTGTCAGTGAGAACTCTGTGTGATATTGCACCATAGCAAACAGGAATCTTGTCTCCGGCATGTCTAAAGCACATTGTATCATGATCACTTGACTATGTAGCACTAAGAGTTTTAAGAGAACACACTGCTATGTATGAAACTGAACATGTCAACGGGAAGATTTCGATAACAATAACAAACGTATGTGTAGTTTCTCTTGATAAGTACAAAGGTGCTAGTAGAAAACATGGAATTGTGAGGACATTGTAAAGTGAATGCAATGTTCTTTCCTTTCTTACCACAGTCAATGTTTGGTGATTAAGCTACTACATGATATTGGTAAGTGAACAAAAATTGTCACCCTACTGTGGAAAGTAGCTTCTGATGTAATTCCTAGTATTCATGACATTGTGGAATCCTCTTTTCTTGAGTGTGGGCTGGGCTCCATGACTTGCTTCTAACCAAAAGAATATGAAAAATGTGATAGGATGTCACTCCCAAGATTACATTACAAAAGACTATGATTTCCATCTTGTTTACACTCTTTCTCTCTGACTCTCTTGCTTGCTGCTCTGCTGAAGCCAGCTGCCATATGGAAAGACCAACACATTAAGAAACAGAAGGCAGCCTTTAGTCAATGGGCAGCAAGGACCTCGGCCCTTAGTTCAACTTTTCTTGTGAAACTGAATCCTGCCAACAGCCACGTAAGTGAGTTTGGAAATAGATCCTTCCTCAATGGAGCCTTGAGATGAGATCATATACATTGCTGACACCTTGATTGTGGCCTTTGAGAGACCCTGAAGCCAAGAACCCAACTAAGCTCTGCCCATATGCAACACCTACAGAAAATGTTAAGATGATGAGTATTGTTGTTTCAAGCCACTGAACTTTAGGGTGCTTTATTATGCAGCAATAGATAACTAACATACTACAGGGCTGAGTAGGTAGTGCCAAGAAGACTTTTGCTATAGTTATATTAGGAAAAAAACTTTTTTCTGTGATCAAATTTCTCTAGCAAATACTAATATCTCTAGAATAGATGGACAGAGAACATATGGAATTTAATTTTAATACTGAGTTTAAGATTTGGGAAAAATTTAGTAAAAGGAAGCAGAAAATAAACTAGAATCAAGAAAATCATACCAAGTAATTATGGGACACAAGTAACTCATACGCTAGTGTTCAAAGAGAAAGCATGATCTGGACTGTGAAAATAGTGTTTCAGGAGACGGGCTTCATGCGATCAGCCATGGGAAGAACCATGGGAACAGCCAGGTTGATACTAGGTCTTATTGTCATTCCTGGGAAAAGCACAGAACTCATGGGGACTTAAAGAGCAGGCATGCAGGCATCCCTGAAGTCATCTAGTTGTTGCATTTTCTTGATTCTATAATACATTTTTGTTTCATTCTCTTAAATCATGGTATATATCAGTTTCAGTTATTTAGTTGTAGATGACAAAAACAAGCAGAAGCTTACTTAAGCAAAAAATATTGGAAATGAGTGAAGTAGCCTGCAGATTTTAAGATAACAGTTGAATATCTCCTTGAGAAAAACAGGAAGTAGGATAGTCTGGAAGATCTACACAGCAAGAACTAAGGACCGAGTGGCAATTGTTTTTGTCTTTGTCATTCCACCTGACATTTACACTCTCTGGGAGAAAGTCTAATTGCACTACCTTGATTTGCATGTTTGTCTCTGACTCTATTTCTGTGGTCAATCGGGACCAGGCATATTTGGTAAAGTGTGTACCACACCACATATCTACCTTTTGGGACAATGGTTCAGCCCTACTGAATGCTTAGACTAAGATGGAAAAGGAGTAGTTGTGTGAAGGGAAATGGGGGTGCTTTTTTAAAAATACCGACACATATAGGATTGCTGCACAAATTAAAACCATATGCATCCACCGTAGAAGCCACTTTGCAGTCAGTGGCGCTATCTTAGGTTCAAAGTAATATAATTCCTTTAACTGGCATCACTTTTAACAGGCTCGATGCATATACTGACTGGTGCCTTAAAGGCACCCTCTGACACTTAAAAAACACATTTGATGCTAGGGATGGAAGAAAGTGCCTCTCCAGTGAATATATGCACCACAGTTGTAGTTTTGTAACCTCTTTCTACTGCAAAGAAAACTTCAACTGGCCTTTCAGATCAGGCCACCCTAGGGCCAGAATTATAGCAATTCATCCCATCAATTTATGTAGGATTTTAAGTAGTTGTCTAACTTTTTTAAGATGCTGTTGCATTTTATAACCCCATTTACCTATGAATAAAAGAAGGCATAATCAAATTAAATGGCATATGCAAATTTATACAATATTTCATAGTTAAAATCAGAGTCAGGCTCTCTAATATCCTGTCAAGTGCTCATCGTACTCCAACTGATACCTGTTCTTAACACGTCATCACTACCTGAGGGCATGTAATCCTGTTTTCAGTTGACATGAAGCTGAAGGGATAACTTTTTTGGATTTCTTAATCAGAATCTAGAAAAGTCATGTTAGACTAGAATGATGAAGCGAGTCAGGAATTCAGTCAGGATAAATTTTAAGTCTTGGGTAAAGGAATACTGTGTAAGGATAGGTAGGTTGAGGTAAAGTTTAACAACAGCAAATGCTAAAAAGCCACAAACTTTAGCACAATTTAATAAATATGGAGACAAAAATGTAACCTAATTTCCAATAACACAAATCTACTCTTGGAATGAATTAAGAGATTTATGTGATCAGGTTCCTTTTTTTAACCAAATTCAGCAACCTAGGTTCATAAAAGTTAATACACAATTTATTTCTGGACACTTGATCTCCCCCAAATCTCTTTCTAAACTGATTCAGACAAGAAAAGAAAGTCAAACATCCTGTCTCACTTTTTTAATATCTTAAAATAAGTCTTAAAGAACCAAGTTGTTATTTCTGTATCATCAGTCTCCCACACAGTGACCTCCTAAGGGAAACGTTTTACCAGGTTTTCTCAAACCCCAGGATGCTCAAAGTTGCTCCTCCCTGTTGTAGACATTTTGAGGATTGCCTTTCCTGGGCTACTTTCTCCTGAAATTATCTACAGGGGTGAGACCTGCAGCTATGATGCTGAACAGCCCCTTGACTCCATTTCCTCAGCCTCTTAATTCCAATTGATTAGATGAGGGGAAATGACTGCCCTGAGATGAGTAGGGAAAGTGAATTCTATCTTCTGGGAGTTTGGAATTATAACCGAGGACAGTTGGCTAGTCTGAGTAAATCTTAAAGAATCACATGTGAAATCGCTAGCCAGTAATGTCACATAAGCCAGTTTGTAGAGAAAGAAAAGGATAAAGCAAATGCAGAGGACACATAGAAGGAACAAGAAATAAGGTGGAAGCTGAGAAAGAGAAAGTAAAAGAGAGAAAATGAATAAACACACTACATGAGTTTCTTACAGTTCTCTAGATCCTTGTTCTAACTCATTTTTGAAGCTTGGCTACATTCCTAACCTTCATTTTCATGAGATACTTCTGAGTTTTTATGATTTCTCTAATAAAATCTTTTGTTTGGCTTAAACAAAACACATACCAACAACCAAAATTTTACAGAAACTTCACAGATTCTCCAGGCCCAAAGTGTCAGCCAAAGCCCACAACTCATAGGTCCCTCCCACCTGGTTTTATAGTTTCTTCACACTTCCAACTAACTTAGATTCACAAATGGTTGCAGTCAATTTTAGTAAAGACTTGGTAGCATTGGCAATATCTACATGTTTAGATATAAGGCCTTAAATGATGATTCAAAACAGTGTCACTTTCAGAACTGCAGAAAATACTCAGGATTTTCAGCTTGGAAAATAAATTACTAGAAAAGGTAAATTATCTGTCTGCAAGTTATGTAATAAAACATTTGACTTAGTGTTTTGCGTAGGATGTCTTTTTCATTAATGCAGGACCATTAAAACAAAATGGGTTCCTGTGAAAGGTAGTGAGTTACCTGACATTGGAGGTATTCCAAAAAATTCCAGATGCCCTCTTAACAAAGTGTTTGTAGGAAAAAACTATGCAAGCATCAAATAATCAAATCAAATTTGTGGTTGTACTAGCTTGCCTCTAAATTTTCTTGCAACTATAAGATTCTATGGTTCATCATTTTATCGTAAAGGTCTGTAGGATATATACTGTAAAATGTAATGTTAACATCTGCATGACAAACATCTTTTTAAAATCAAAATATGCAATACCAGCCAAAACTTTCTGATGGACAGGCATTATGAAAATATATAAGGCAATAATATTTACCAATTGTATGAACCAATCTCAAACAAAGGAGAACGCCCTTTACAATGACATTTAAAGGTAGGCTTTTGTTTAAGATCAACTGTGTAAAACAACAGCAGTTAAGTACAAGGTGCTTCAAACACATGCTCAGTGTTGATGACATCATATCTGAATGGTGTCTTCAGTTGAATCACCAAGGCCAGAATACTGTGATCTCAGCCTTCTAGAGAGCTGTACAACCACATGTTTTGTTATTGTTGCCAAGGTCACAAATTAAGCTCATTAGAAGCTTAAAGTTTTTAAAGTGCCTTGTTCCTGCTTTTCAAAATTGTTTACTGTATAATCCAGACATTCTCAGATGGCTTCTTTTTTTTTTTTAATAAATTTATAATGCAGTTGCTGCTATTAGGGCACATTACAAGAAAAAGATTAAGCCAGTTAAAATACAGAAACAATTACTAAATCTCTTTCAGCTGGATGCTCTGATAGTCTAAGTGCCCTTCTATTCCAGACAATGCTGAGTGACAGACAGGAGGGTGGCCATGCCATTTCCCATAATTCCTTTCCTTTATTAGATACCAAGAAGCCCATCTCTTCTTTCCTCTTTACATCATTTCAAGATTAACCATGTATAGTGGATGCAATGGAGGTGTCCAAAACATATGCCTGTGCCCTAATCCCTGAAAATTTTGAATATTACCCTATATGGTAAAAGAGTAAACATTAACTTGTATGTCAAAGATGTATTTCAAGTAAGGATCTTGAAAGTAGGTGCTTACCATGGATTATGCAGGTAGGCCTTAAATGCCGTTACGAGTGTCTTTATAAACAAAGAGCAGAGGGAAAGCAGACAGACAGATGGAAGAGAAAAAAAGGTGATGCGAAGATGGAGGCAGAAATTGGAGTGATAGGTCCTGAATCCAGGGAACAAAAGCAACCATCAGAGGCTGGAAATGAAAAGGAACAGAGTTTCCCCAGAGCTTCTTAGGGAACAAAGCCCCACTGACACCCTGATTTCTGACCTCTGGTTCAGCGAAAATTTACCTATTGTTTATTACTCTCCTTGAATGGGGATGAAGGCATTCCTGAATCAACATTCTTATATTTTTAAATATATGTCCTGAAAAAATAATTTACAAAAAGAGATATAAAAATTTCCTTTAAACATATAAAAAGATACTCATCTTTATTCATGATAAGAAGAGTATAATTAAAACTACTCTAAGATACCATTTCTGAACCATGATATTGGCAAAAATTCATAAGTGTTACAATCTAGTCCATTGGAGAGGCTGTGGAGAAACAGATTATCTCTAACATCGTGGGTGGAAAATGAGAAATGGCACAACCCTTATGGAGGAGAATTTAAAAATATTTGATCAAACTACATATGCATTTACCCTTCAATCTAGCAGTCCTACTTCTAGGAATTTACCCTGAAGGTATACTTCCAAATGTATGAAAATACATTTGTACAAGGTTATTCGTTACAGTATTACTTGTAATTTCAAAATATTAGAAACGACCTAAATCTTCAAGCATAGGAGAGTGGGTGAACCCAATAGAGTATTATACGGCTAGGATAAAAGGATGAGAAAGGAGTCTATGAACAGAACATATGATTAAGTGAACAAGCAAAATGTAAAAGAACATATATGCTATGCTATACATTGTGTAAGAAAAAATAGAAAGTAAATATACATGCACTTGCTAATAATTACCCCCCAAAAAGCAAAACAGGAAGCAAAACCAAAATGAAATTGTGAACTACATAGGTTGAGGTGGGAGCAAAGGCCTAAAAAGGACAGAGGAAAGAGTGACTCTTCTCTGAGTATACCTTCACGGTAGTTTTACTTTTGAAGCATGTTAACATCCCACATATTCAAAAAATAAAGTATCAGTAAGAATGGAAAGAACATAATACTGCAAGCAAACACAAACAAATGAACCTAATCATATTTCAGATAAACATCACAGCCACACAAAGGGGTACAAAAGAAAGAACCAATCTAAGTGCTGATAAAAAGAGGATTGAGCTCTGTACTCTCAGTCTAGGGCAAAGTGAGGTGTGGGTTTTGCTGGCAGAATCTCATACCAATGCTAAATTATTTTTAGTAGTTTGGTTTATTATAATGGTGTGGGAGATGAAATTATGAAAATATTTCAGATATTTTATAGGATTGAACAAATGAATGAATGTGTTGATAAATGTTGAGAGCCGGGATTTGGACTATGGAAGAAGGGCCAAGTGAAGTAATATGTAAATATGTGTATGCATACTTATGTGCATGTTTATGTGCTCATGAATGGAAACATAGGCAGGTACATATATACAAGTGTGTTTGGATATTTATATGGATGTGAAAATATATGTATATATCCATACTTATACCTACACTGTCTACTGGACAAACCAGGAAGCAAAAATGCCCTAATAGCAACGAGCATAACTGGTACCTAGACCTCGGTCTCTGTTTCCCACTAAAAGGAACAGTATTCCTTGCAGAAATTGTTGATTTCAGGGATGGAGCAGGGTAGATACAAGGTAAGCTAGAAAAAAAATGCTAAAAACAATGCTGTGGTTATATCACAAGGAAAGAGGATTCAAATTGAAGATGCTTCCACTAGCCAAATGTGAACAATACGAGCATCAAGACACTTGAAAACTGTAATGAATTATAAGCTATTGAATAAAATTGGAATTGATGAATCCATACTGACAATAAATATATAGGTAGATGGATATCTATATAGGAGAAGGATATATAAAAGTAGAATTTTGAAGGTTGACCTGTAATGTTAAGGGACAGGTGGAATTAGAGAATCATAATGGTAGAAGTGCACGAGGAAGGAATCATCACTGGATGATAAATCCAGTGGGAAATTTTGATAGCAAGCAAGATATTTGCATGGTCTTCAAGTGACTACCACAGATTCTTTAAGAGTTGCAAGGAAGAGAAAAAACAACAGCTCAGTAATTATACAATGGGGAAAGGAGAAATAAGCCAACACCTTGAGCAGGTGTTAAAATTAACAGCACCAGTGAGGGAGAGATGGACATTGTGTGGCTGCAGGTATGTAACACGGAGAGGGGCAACACATCTCCCATGCAGCATCCCAGTGAGAACACATAACCACAATCCAGTCAACGAAGAAAGGTCAAACCAACACACAATGAGAAATATTCTATTTTTTTTTAAGTTGAGAAATATATTTTTCAAAAATGTCACTGTCATTAAAGACAAAGAAAAGCTATAGAAACTCTCCAGATTAAAGGAGGCTCAAGAGACATGCTCACTAAATGCAATACCTTCCCCTAAACTCATACTAAAGAATTTATAGGTAAAGGGGCATAATATATGAAATTTACCTTCAAATAGTTCAGAAAAAAAATGTACGCACAGAGAGACAGGCAGAGAGAGAGAAAGAGACAGAGTATGAGAGAGAGAGAAAAAAGAGAGCATAAATAATTAAAGCAAATGGAGTTAAGATATTAAGAATAGGCAATTCTAGATAAAAAGTTTATAGACATTTTTGCACTAGTTTTTCAACATTTTATAAGTTTCAAATTATACCACATACACAGTGAAAACAAAAAGATATCCCAAAGCAGAAATTCTTTGACTCTTGAAACTGTTCAATGCCAAAATCTAAGTTGTTGGTATTTTATTTAACACTTCCTATAATAAAGGTACATTTATCCACTATAACCGCCCCCCCCCAAAAAAAAGTAATATCTCAAGCCTCAAAGAGCACACAGCCTAACTGAGATACTGAAAAATGTCACTTAAGAATGACGTTAACAACTTTGAGTCTCAAGTCAGTGCTAAGTGAAAGGTACATATGATGGCTACTGCAGACTAATTAATTGAAATTTTACTTCTCATAATTTCTTTTTTCCAAATAAGTTGATAAAAAATGATTACTTTTTGATGAATCACTTCAAGTTTACTTGAAAATCACTATTGAAATATCCTGCCTCCCTCTCTTCTTCATCTTGAGGGACTCTAGTTCCTGAAATTTGTCTGCTTTCTCCGATTAATCCCTTCCCAAGGAGTACAATATGCTGATCAGCTGTCATGTACACAGGCCTGGAAACTAACAAAGAGACTTTACCAGAATCCTTTTGTTTCTAAGTGTTAGCATTCCTGTTACAGGCTTCAAATTATGAATTTGATGTTCAGAAGTTAGATTTTTTTCATTAAATTGCAGGATCTTTTCAACCATGTTAAAAATAAGCTATATTTTCCAGTACAGCAGGCAAGTGGGTGATATGAACTGATAAAACTTTATTTACCTAATAATTATGCTCCTATACGCCTCATCTAGAATTTTGTTACATTTATTGATATAGAGTTTTTAGGATTCCCCTGACACAGACACATTGAAAATTCATCTATAAAGTTAAAATTTGACCTAAAAATATTTTAGCATGAAATGTGATTACAAGGGAGTAATTTAAAAAGTCTTTTCTGTTTTTGTTTGCAAAATATGATTTATTTTTCCTAATTAGAATGATAGAAAAATATCAGTACCTTTAAAGACAGCTTATTGAAAAAGCATAATAGGAAAGAAACTTGTTATCTATTTTAATTAATGAATCAGCACTAATGAGTAATCCAAAAAAAAATTTAAATTCTTTCCATTACAGCTATGTGAAGGCTGTAACTTTATAGTTCAAATATCAAAATATTTGATGATAGTTTCAATGCTTGTCGGCAAAATATGTGAAATATTCTCTTGTGCCAGATATTTCATGAATTTATAGGAACCCTCTCTATTTTTATATTTCTACTTGTAAAAAGTTTTTTACTTTATAAATTTTTTCAGTCCTTAGAATCAATCCTTCTTTCATTCCTCCCTTGCTATTTTCCTCCCTCTTTCTTTCCTTCCTTCTTTCCTAGTGGGAGCAGTAAGTAATAATTCCTCATTGATTGTCCACTATGCCTCAAATAAGTGTAGGATCTTTTATTCATTCTTCCATTAATTTATTCATTATTGTATGCCTGCAATTTATTTATTAATTCATTTATTCATCGCATCATGTTCCAAGCTTAACAAAGTTTAAACATAAAATCCTAAGAAGAAGTGTGCTTGTCTTTTGTTTAAGTACCCTACCTGAGTCTCCCAATTAGAGGAAGCATCTGCTTTTTGATTTCAGGTTTGTAGGCAGCCAGGATAATCTGTTTAAAATGTACAAAGGGATAAACTGGAAAGAACAATTAAATATGTTCATTGCTAATGAATGATTTTCCTGCTGGGTGAACCTATAAAAAAGTAATGAGAGTTATACAATGAGGTGATCTTAGGCACTATCCAATTCCCCAATTCAGGTTTACCCACTGGCTGAAAATGAATCCAAATGGATTCATCACTATAAAGTCTACCAGCTAGCATGTGCCATGTAGGAGAGATTTTCACTGTCAAGTCTAATGAGTTATTACTAATGGCAGGCAGTTCCTGGCAACAGCTGGCAGCATTTATCTAGAATAAGAAAGGTATAAATGAGTTCTATGACAACCTGTACTGGCAGCAGGAAAGGATAAAGGAGAAGGCAGAAGGGAAAGACCACCCGAAGATGTGGGGAGAAACGCAATGTGCTGGTTTAAAGGTTCAAGAAGGCACACTTAATTTCACATACTTGCTTTGAGTTACCTGGTATCGAAAGAGTTTTCTGTAGCTTTTCAGATAAAGATACAGAGGAGTGTGTTTCTTGTTACAAAAAAATAAAACCTTTCAGCAACTTTCTAGAATATCCAGTTAAAGACATTTTCTCACTGAAAATTTCATGGCCTCATTCCACAATTGAGCCTTTGGTTTATATATTTTTTTAAATTTTTTACTTCAAATACAGAGATCAGCAACCTTTAAAGGCATGAAGATTACCAACATACCACAGCAAATTGTGTCTTCTATGGCCTCTTATTTTTCTTCAACAGAGTGCAATCTCCTTAAGGCTGTTTTTTATTCATACTTGCTTCCCAAGGACCCAAGTGTCCTACCAGCTTGATTATCCATCATCAGCAGATCATTCTATTGTCAATAACTTTCCTACTTTTTACAGCACTTTAGTAACCAATTATTATATTAATATAGAACCAAATGGACCATGTTTAGTCTGTCAAAGGATTATTTATGAGTCCTGTTTATTGATTGTGTGTAGTGTTCTTATGATGTGATTTCCTACTCTAGCTTTATATTTGTGAAACCAAAGAAATTTCAGAGGATACTCAAAGACCCAGTCATTATCATGACTTACGGAATATTAATGGTAACGTTTCTTTATATAAGGCTTTACTGTCTACCTTCTGCTTTGTCTTTATATAGCATCTCTGGTATAAAGCTGTGTAAGCATGATGCAATCATAATGTGGAAAACATGGTGTGATGGTTAATTTTGTGTGTCAAATTGACTGGGCCACGACATTGATTAAATGTTATTCTGGGTGTGTCTATGAGATTCACGTTTGAAGGGGAAGGTAGAGTAAAGCAGATGGCTCTCCCTCATGTGAGAGGTCCCCTTATCTAATCAGTTTAAGGCCTGAATGTAAGAAAAAAGCTGACCTTGCCCTGAGCCAGGGGAAATTCCTCCTGTCAGACTGCTTTCCAGCTGCACATTAGTCTTTCCCTACCTTCAAACTCAGACTGAAATAGCAACTATTCCTGGGTCTCAAGCATATCAGCTTCAGACTCAAACTCCATCACTGGCTCTCCTGGTTCTCCAGCTTGCCAACTGCAGATTTTGGGAATTGCCAGCCTCCCTAATTACATGAGCCGATTCCTCAGTTTATAAGCATACATATGTTATGTATTACACAAGGTATGTATACATTCATACCTTATTTTATTCCAGTTTGCTTTATTGCATTTCACAGGTATTGCAATTTTTACAGATTGAAAGTTTGTGGAAACTGCATGAAGCAAGTTTATCGGCACCATTTTTCAACAGCATGTGCTCAATTTTGTGTCTCTGCAACATACTTTGGTAATTCTCAAGATATTTCAAACTTTTTTATTATCATGCCTGTTATGGCAATCTGTGATGACTGACCTTTGATGTTACACTATTGCAATTGTTATGCAGCCCCATGAACCACGCCCATATAACATGGAAAACTTAATGTACAAATGTTGTATGTGTTCTAACTGCTCCACTGACTAACTATTCCCCCATTTCTCTTCCTCTCCTTGGGCCTCATCAGTCCCTGAGACACAACAATGTTGAAATTAGGCCCATTAATAACCTACAATGGCTTCTAAGTGTTCAAGTGAAAGGAAGAGTTGTTCGTCTCTCACTTTAAATCAAAAGCTAGAAATGATTAAGCTTAGCGAGAAAGGCATGTTGAAAGGCAAGATAGGCCTACAGGCAGGCCTCTTGTGTGAAACAGTTAGTCAAGTTGTGAATGCAAAGAGAAAGTTTTTGAAGAAAATTAGAAGTGTTACTCTAGTGAACATATGAATGATAAGAAAGTAAAACATCGTTAGTGCTGATATGGAGAACGTTTTAGTGGTAGAGATAGAAGATCAAATCACCTGCAACATTCCCTTAAGCCAAAGCCTAAACCAGAGTGAGGCCCTAACTCTCTTCAATTCTCTGAAGGCTGAAAGAGGTGAGAAAGCTATAAAAGAAATGTTTGAAGCTAGCAGAGGTTGATTCAAGAGGTTTCATGAAAGAAGCCATCTCTATGCACCAAAAAGTGCAAGGTGAAGAGCAAGTGCTGATAGAGAAGCTGCAGCAAGTTATCCTGAAGATCTAGCTAAGATCATGGATGAAGGTGGCTGGACTGAACAATAGATTTTCAAGGTAGATGAAATTGCCTAATATTGGAAGAAGATATCATCTAGGACTTTTATAGGAAGAAAGGAAAAGTCAGTGCCTGGCTTTAAACTTCGGATTATAGGCTGACTATCAATTTTGGGCTAATGAGGCTGGTGACTTTAAGTTAAAGCCAATTCTCATTTACCAGTCTGAAAATCCTAGAGCTCTTATGAATTATGTGCTCTATAAATGGAACAACAAAGTCTGGATGACAGCACATCAGTTTACATCATGGTTTACTGAATATTTTAATCCTACTGATGAGAACTATTGCTCAGAAAAAAAGATTCCTTTCAAAATGTTACTCCTCATTGATAGGTCCCTAGTCATCCAAGAGCTCTGATGGAGATGTGCAACAAGATTAATGTTTTCATGTCTACTCACACAGCATCCATTCTGGAGCCCCTGGATCAAGGAGTAATTTTGACTTTCAAGTCTTATTATTTAACAATCCATTTTGTAAGGCTTTAGCTATCATGGATAGTGATTGCTCTATGGATATGAGCAAAGAAAACTAAAAACCTTCTGAAAAGGATTCACCATTCTAGATGCCATTAAGAACATTTATGATTCATGGGAAGAGGTCAAAACAGCAACAAGAGGAAAAAGTTGATTTCCTCATTAACAAGAGGAAAAAGTTGATTCCAACACTCATGGATTACTTTGAGGGAGCTTAAGACTTCAGTGGAAGAAGAAACTGTGGATATGGTGGAAATAATAAAAGAACTAGAATTAGATGTGGAGCCTGTAGATGTGAGTGACTGAGTTGCTCAATTTCATGATAAAACTTGAATGGATGAAGAGTTGCTTCTTATGGATGAGCAAAGAAAGAGTACATTTTTGAGATGGAATCTACTCCTGGTGAAGATACTGTGAATATTGTTGAAATGACAACAAAGAATTTAGAATATTCCATAAATAGCTGAGAAAGCAGTGGCAGAGTTTGAGAGGCTTGACTGAAATTTTGAGAGAAGTTCCACTGTGGGTAAAATGCTATCAAACAGCAAGGCATGCTACAGAGAAATCTTCTCTGAAAAGAAGAGCCAATTGATGTGGCAAAGTTCATTGTTTTATTTTAGAGAATTGCCACAGCCATCCCAACCTCAAAAACCACCACCCTGATCAGTCAGCAGCCGTCAACACCAAGGCATAACCCTCCACCAGCAAAAAGATGGTTGGAGACTCCCATGATTGTTAGTATTTTTAGCAATAAAATATTTTTAAATTAAGGTATATACCTTGGTTTTTTAGACATAATGATATTATACACTTAACAGGCTAGAATATAGTATAAATATAATTGTTATATGCACTGGGAAACAAAAAATTTGTGGGACTCGCTGTATTGCAATATTCAGTTTGTTAGGGTGATCTGAAATTGAACCCATGATATCTCTGAGGTATGTCCATATGTATATAAAATATTCCATTGGTTGCTTGTGTCTCTTGAGAATCCTAAATAATACACATGATAACTGGCAGGAATAAGTGAATTTTATAAAAATATGATTGCACTAAATTGTCTAAATGCCTGTGAACACATACATTGAAAAATTTTTTAATGAATCACAAAGTGTGGCACATAGAGTCTTATAAATATTTGCTAAATGAATGAATAACCTAGTAATTGTGCTAATCATGTATACTGTTGTTAATACATTGTATTATGTTAATTACACACATAAGGAAACATATATGCTAATTGCATATATAAGGAAACATTGTGTTCAAGTTGTTGGAAAAATCGTCTTCCCGAATTGATGAAGTAAGTGATTTCTGTCTTGAAACTTCATTTTTTAAAAATAATATATGGTTTTTAAAAAGTCTTCCATTAACTTTTAATGTGGTTTTAAGCAAATCATGCATGCAGTGTCTCGGTTTGCTTATTTATAAAATGAGCAAGTTGAAGATTTTTCAATCTTCCAACTCAATGATTAGAATCTTTGTCAGTACAATACCCAGTGAATATAATATTGAAAGGGGAGGAGAAAAAGGAATCATAAGATAAACTTATTAATAATTATCAATTCTAATTTTACTGTATCTTTTGGATGTCTTATCTGTTGGAAGATAGCTCATTCTAGGGGTTGGTTTAGAACTGGTGCATTGAATATTCTTTCTTTGCCAATTGAAAAGTGAGAAATGAAATATCTAATTGTATATTCATTCTAAATCACTATTTTTAAATTGTATATTACTAGTGTCAATTTCTACATTTTAAGTGTGTATATTTTCCTTTTTTTATTTCTTAACCCCTACAGATCAATGTTTTATTAGTTTTATGTCCTAGCAAATGTTAATAATGCCTCTTAATAAAACAAGCTACCAAGTTTAAAAAGAGCATTATATACTTTTTACTTCTAATTTCTTGGTTATATTTTGGATTAAGTAAATTCAGAGTACATTTTTAATGTTAAAACAGATTTCTCTCCTTTTACCTTTTCTTTGGGTAAGAACCTTAAATAGGAGGCATTAAAATTGTTTTCCATACTTCTACTAAATACAATTCAATTTTATAGTATATATGTCTCTTATAACATGAGTCCACTAAAAATAATATGAAAAATAAACATCTTTTTTCTTAGTTTCCTCTCTTTTTTGCTTTCTTATGAAACTATACTACCAAGAGGAGAGAAAGAGCATAGTGGAAGTAGAGAAGAAAAGATTCAAAGACATTCTATTTCTATAAAGCTGACTGTATATGCACACATCACACAAACACATGCACACATCATAGCTAACAAAAACAGAATGGACTCTGAAAAATTTTAAGGAGCAGTTTTTTATGCTAATAACTCACTGATATTTTAAGAAAGCTTAACTTGTTTTAATTTAGTAAATTAATTGTAACAGAATTACAAAAGTAGACAAAAATACTCATAAAACATTTAAGGAAAAAAGATGATATTTTATGGAAAAACAATATATACTTCAACAGAAAAATGGGTACAAAAAATTCATAAGAGAAATATAAAAGACACATAAAATATAAAAATAAATCATAAGAAATCATAAGATATTAATAGAAACAATGAGATAGGATCATAAACTGCTGGGGCAGTGTGATTTGGATCAACCATTTTGGTGTATAGTATATCAATATGTATCAAAAACTGTACAAATGTAAGTAACTTAGACGTTACAATTTTATGTATAAGAAATGAGCCTAAGGGGTTAAAAAAAGGTAGAGTTATGCACAAAAACATAATTTTGTAGTACAAATTTCAGAACATTATTTATAATAGCAAAAGGGATATAACTTAAAAATATCCAAATATTGTGATATTTTAAAAATAAAATGCCAAAAACTGCACAGCCATTAAAAACCTAAATCTATAGCAAAATATTTAACATAGGGAAGTGCATAATGTTTTTAATATAAAAATAGACTTCAAAATATAAAATTTATAATCTTAATCTTCAAAAATGCAGTCCAATATTTATATACACACATTCATGTGTGTAAATAAAAAATCTAGAAATATTTTACAGCAGATAATGCTGACATTAATAGGATTATGGGTGTTTTTTCCATCAGATTTTCAGTGTTTTCCTCATTGAAATCTATGATAATTTATCAAGAAAAAAATCTTATTTAAGACAAGAGAGGATTATTATAGACAATTTTTAATGCTCTTCCTCAATTTAAAATCCTTCATTTTTCACTATATTATAGTAAAAAGTGATCTTTTTTATGTTATAGAAAATTTCATATTCTTCAACATACAACCATTTGGGCATCTAAAAGTTGTTGAGATTTTAGAAAGAATGCAGCTGAATTGTTTACCTATTATCCCTTTGGCACCAGATTAGATGGCAGTAATTGGTTACTAATACTATCAGACTTTTCCATAAGGGACTAGCTTCGAAAAAGTGCTTATGAAAGAAAATACAGTCTATGCCATTTTAAAAAATCACTTAACGAATTTAACTTTAGATAACGATTACCTATAAGATAAAAGAGTAAAAGAATTAGGGGAGGTACCATGTTTTAACATTTTCATCCCATGAGAGCTTCATAAGTTAAGAAAGAAAAAAAATCATAAAGAAGCTTTTGGATTGTAGTTTTATTTAAAGTCACTGAGATACCATCTTTACCCTGTTCCATCTGATAAAATGATGATCTTATCCAAATGGCAGTAAAAGGAGATTGCCTAACTTTTACTGGGATGTTGTCAAACAGGAATAAAAGTCTTGAGACAAAAAAGAAGGCTGGAAAAGATTCTGGCATTAAGCCAATTTGGTAAATAGGTAGAGAACAAAGCTCAGTTCATGCTTTACTCTAATGAATACACTTTCTCTAATAGAGAATGAAGAAAATGTGTTTGCTATGTTGGTGCTTCCCAAATAATCTACTTCTTACTGAAAAAAATTGGTTAATAATCATTTATAGGAGAAAAGGTGAAATTTGGGGAGGTTGCAGGAATTTGGTTACTTCCAGGCTGAATTTTTCAAGGGTCATATGTAGAGGGTGGGGGACTAAACTGTGGCTGTGTCAATATGCCTCCCAAACAAAAGTTAAGAAGCTTTATGGTCATTTTTGCTTTCAGTTCAAATAATTCAGTTGATTGGGCATCCTGAATCAGTAACCAGAGGGCAACACACACACACACACACACACACACATACACACACACACAATCAGCCTCAAGAGTGATACAGTTTGGAAACATATAGATGAATTTCTTTGCCAGAGAATCTAGGTCTGCTCTTTAAATAAAAGATCAAGAGACAAGAAAGCTAGTAAATATAGCCCAAATAAGAAAACTTTATAGAGAAATCCAAATCTTCCAGAAAATCTTATGTCACACATTTTCATCATTCCTATACAAAGCACTAAACAATTTTATTTATTTTGAAACAACATTGACACTCTTGCAATTTTTGAAAAATCCATTTGAAAGGCTGAAAAAAATGTTAAATTTCCCTTTGAAATTAACTAATTTACAGTTCTTTCCTCATCAACTAAAGTAAAATTGTTTTGTGCACTGAGTACCTATGTTGACTAAGTTAATATTCTAGAGCATGTAGAAGAAATACAAGATATCCTCTCTGAGTTTCTTAGATGCTCTGCTAAAGAAGTGGTTGCAAATGATAAGATAATGGTACAGGCAGAACAGAATCAATGGTCAAATTATGCAGTATAGAGAAAAAGCACTTTGCTTCTACAAATTGCTATGAAAAAACATCATAAGATAGGAAGGGAGGGAAAAGAAGCAGGAATGAGGGTGAAGGAATACAAGGGGAACTTCTCCTCTTATAAGCAGGCATGGAGGCTGCATTATATGAGGACACCATAAAAACCACCATTTCCTCTAACACATTTGTTCCCTTGGGACCTGAGATGCTTTTGAACATTTAAGGACAGAGAGGAGAAGAGATGTGGAACATTTTAAAAATTATTTTAGAGTACGTATTTATTTTAAAGAATGTTCTCAGGAAATTCTTGGCTTGTCCAGGCGCCTTGGGTTCTGTTCTGGAGTCACTTTTTGCTTTTGAAATGCTGTTTAGGAGCAAGTCCTCACATGCCACCAGGCACTCCTCCTGGTGACAATTTTGACCTTTATTAATTCAAGTCTGCTCAATCTCCACTACTGATCTGTCAATGCTGACACCTTGTCACACTCTGATTTTGCAGAAAGAATGCTGAAAGGGTTCACAGGCCATCACACTGGTTGACTTGATACTAGAGAGAAAATAATAATAATAAAAAAGTCCTAGACCAACCTCATTCCTTTTCTGTGTTTAAACACAGACTAAATTGAAGTTGCACTGAGGATTACTCATGTGTCCCCAAGAGTTCTCAAGATGAATACCAGACTTACTATGGGAATAGTTATACTATTCATACGCTTATATAAATTGGTTTTCATGAGTAAATTTGCTGGTTTGCCCTTTTCGGCTGAAATATGTCTCTTGTTGCAGGAAAACGTAATAAAGCAATGCAATGTTTTTTAATCTTTGGAAAGTTGAAAAGGTTACATGCTGTGTGTGAGTTTTCTATTCTCAGAATATACATACACATTCCATGAAGCAAAACAACAACAACAAAAAATCAGCATAATTTAACAGATCCCTGTGTCTTTGTTATCCCTACACTGTAGTTTTCTGGCAAGGAATGCGTAAAAAGTAACTTTGCAGAGAAACAGCAGTTTGTTTTTGTAAATTTCAGTTGGCAATCACAACCTTAAGTCTTTTCTATGCACAGAAACTAAAAATGAGATGTGTGCACCTTTGAGATTAAGTTATTACACTACAGTCAGTATTCAGGCTCAGTGGTGTTTAACCAATAAAGTAAACTGCAACTTGCTGACATTATTTAAAACTTAGTATTTGGCTTCACCATTTTTCTGTCTGATTAGCCACAACATGATTATGATAAAATGGACATCCTTTATCAATTATACTATCATTAGGGTAAGTATTCTTAATTATTTTATAGTAATATTAATGCTTAATTTGAATCATCTACTATTGTTAGTCACTTTCCTTAAAATTAGCCATCATAGGAGAAGAGGCTGTAGAATATATAGGTTTCCTCTATATAGGGCAAACTGGGTTGCAGAGGGATTGCATCATTAGATTTGAGAATTGGAAAAGGCCTAGAAGAAATTCCCTCATTCAACAGATGTAAATATCAGAGAAGCTATGTAAGTCCATATCAGAGAAGCTATCTAAGTATGGAAGAAGACTCCAGACCTCCAGACTTTGGCTGCACGGCTGACCAGAGGCAGGGCCAAATTCTGGAGGTCTGGAGTCTTCTTCCTTACTTTCTACGCCACTGCTCGTAATGTTAATCCTGAGTTAGTTACAGAGCAAAAAAAAAAAAAAGAAGACCAAGCCTCACACATTTTTAGTTCACTAAAAAAATTTTTAAAAATATTTTCAACAGTCATTGAGCTAAATCTTGCTTTATAATAAAAGTTTTGCTTGAATAAGTTATAAGTGTAAATCTATTTTTTTTGGGGGGGGGGGGCAAAGTCGTGCTATGTCTCCAAGGCTAAAGTGCAGTGGCATCATCGTAGCTCACTTACCTCAAACTCCTGGGCTCAAGCTGTCTTTCTGCCTCAGCCTCCAGTAGCTGGAACTATAGACGTGCACTACCATGCCCGGCTAATTTTTCCGTTTTTTGTAGAGAGAGGATCTTGCTCTCGCCCAAGCTGATCTCCAACTCCTGGCCTCAAGTGATCCTCCTGCCTCAGTCTCCCACAATGCTAGGATTACAGATGTGAGCCACCTCGCCCAGCCAGAAGAGTAAATTATTGAAATTAAAATAAAAAGTCTTCAGATTTTAAAACTGAGGAATGGAGAAAGGAAATGATCACCACTGCCTGTATTATGACTTTTTTTTTCTTCCCTTCAACTCTACATATGGGCAAAAAAAAAAAAAAAAAAAAAAAAAAAACCTGAATAAAAGGGAAGGTCAGTGAATGATCACAAAGATATGTTGATGAAGGCTGTACCATGTGCCAGGCACTGGGCTAGGAAGAACTTTACATTCTTTCTCTCACTCATTCTTGGTTCCTTGACCCAGGCAGAAATTACTCAGATAGCATGCATGAGCAAAAGAGTCCTAATATGTAAAATCTAGTTCAGAGACAAAACCTTTTATTGTAAATACAAACTACCTTAAAAAAATAATAGATAATTGTATATAAATGATAAATTCCTTTTAAAAGTAGAGTTTCTGATTTTTTTTCTTTGTATTTCACACAGGGCTCTGAAGACAAAAGTACTAAAGTACATTTTGGTGATAATTCATATAGGAAAATAGGTGATCTGAGAATGTACATGCTAGGTTGCATAAAAGTAAATTGTTTATTTCTGAATATCTTTGAAATAAATAAAAATTACCCATCTGGTATATATATTTTTTTAATTTCAAAATATTACAGGGGTACAAAAATTTTGGTTACATGCATTGATTTTAGGTGTTTGAGAGTCAGCGTTATAAGTTTGACTATCGCCCAGATCCCATTAGGTAGGTTTTCAGTCATCCCCCTTCTCCCCCTGCTTCCATTTGATTTCCCCTGAGTTTTATCTCCCTCTGTGCACATGTGTGCTCATCAGTTGTTCCAGTTTAATAGCAAGTACATGTGGTGCTTGTTTTTCCATTCTTTAGATACTTCATTTAGGATAATGGTCTCCAGTTCCATCCAAATTATTGCAAAAGGCCTTAATTCATCCTTCTTCGTGGCCAAATAGTATCCCATAGCATACATATACCACATTTTGTTATTCCACTCTTTAACTGATAGGCACTTGGGTTAATTCCACATCTTTGCAATTGTGAATTGTGCTGCAATAAACATTCAAGTGAAGATATCTTTTTGATAAAATGACTTTTTTTTCCTTTGAGTAAATACCCAGTAGTAGGATTACTGGATCAAATGGTAGGTCTGCTTCTAGTTCTTTGAGGCATCTCCATACTATTTTCCAAAGAGGTAGTACTAGTTTGCAGTCCCACCAACAGTGTGTAAGTGTTCCTTTCTCTCAGCATCCATGCCAGCATCTATTGGTTTTAGACTTTTTAATAAAAGTCATTCTAACATGGATAAGGTGATAATCTCATTGTAGTTTTAATTTGCATTTCCCAAAGATTAATAACATTGAGCATTTTTTTCATATTTTTATTGGCCATTTGTCTATTTTCTTTTGAGAAGCTTCTGCTCATGTCTTTTGCCCACTTTTTAATGGGGTTGTTTGTTTTTTTTTTCTTTTTTCTTTTTTTTGATTTGCTTGAGTTCTTTGTAGATTCTGGTTATTAGCCCTTTATTGGATGTATAGCTTGAGAATATTTTCTCCCATTCTGTATGCACGCTGTCTGTTTGCTCTGTTACTTTTTTCCTTAGCTGTGCAGAAGCTTTTGAATTTAATCAAGTCCCATTTATTTATTTTAGTTATTGCTGTGATTGGCACTGGAGTCCTCTTCATAAATTTTTTGCTTAGGCTGATATCTAGAAGAGTTTTTCCAACATTTTCTTCTAGAATTCTTATAGTTTCATGCTTAGGTTTAAGTCTGTTTTCCACTGTAAGTTGATTTTTGTGAGAGGTAAAAGGTGCATATCCTGTTTAAGTCCTCTATATGAAGCTATCCAATTTTACCAGCACCATTTATTAAGTAGGCCTTCTTTTCCCCAGTGTATATTATTGTCTGCTTATCAAAGATCAGTCAGCTGTATATGAATGGCTTTATATTTGGGTTCTCTGTTCTGTTCCATTGGTTTATGTTTTTATGTTTGTGCCAATATCATGTTTTTGTTACTATAGCCTTGTAGTATAGTTTGAAGTCTAGTAAAGTGATACCTCCAGATTTGTTCTTTTTGCTTAAGATTGCTTTGGCTATCCATTGCGGTCTGAGAAGATGCATGGTATGATTTCTATTTTTTTGAATTTGTTGAGACATGTTTTGTAGCCAAAGATATGATCAGTTTGGAAAATGTTCCATGTGCTGATGAGAAGAACATATATTCAGTAGTTTTGGGTTAAATGTTCTCTAAAAGTCTGTTAGGTCCATTTGTTCTAGTGTCCCATTTAAGTACAGTTTTTTTTAATTTATTTTCTGCTTGGATGATCTGTCCACTCCTGTCAGTAGGATGCTGAAGTCCCCAGCAATTATGATGCTACTGTTTATCTCTTTGCTTAGATCTAGTAGTGTTTGCTTTATCAATCTGGATGTTCCTGTTAGGTGCATAAATATTTAGGATTGTTATGGTCTCCTTGTTGAATTGTTCCCTTTACCATTATATAATAACCATCTCTGTTTTTCTTTACTGCTATTGATTTAAAGTCAATTTTATCTGATACGAGAATGGCTACAGTTGCTTTCTTTTTGTTTCCATTTGCATGGAACATTATTTTCCATCTTTTTATCTGGAATATGTATGTGTCCTTGTGGGTTACATGTGTTTCTCAGAGACAGCAGATACTTGGATTGTATTTTTCCATCCATTCAGTCAGATTGTGTCTCTTGAATCATTCATTCAGACCATTCACGTTGATTGATAACATTGATATGTGGGATGCTTTTCTGTTCATCCTGTTGGGTAGTACTTTATTGCTTTGTGCTATTGGTTTATATGAGCTCTGAGCTTTAGTTTTTGGGTGGTTTTACTCTGGTGGTGTCTATTGTGGTGATCCATGTATAATGCAGTTCTGCATATTTCCTGCAGGGTAGGTCTGGTCTTGACAAATTCCCTCAGTGTTTGCTTGTCTGGAAAAGTCTTTATTTTCCTTTATATGTGAAACTTAGTTTTGAAGGATATAAAATTCCAGGCTGACCATTATTCTGTTTAAGAAGACTGAAGATGGGGCCCCAATCTCTTCTGGATTGTAAGGTCTCAGTTGAGAAGTTTGCAGTTAGCCTGATGGGCTTTTCTTTGTAAGTCACTTGATATTTTCTCCATATGGCTCGCAGGAGTTCCTCCTTCATGTTGACTTTGGTCAGTCTGACGACAATGTCTCTTAGTAATTGTCTCTTTGCAATAAATTTCCCAGGTGTTTGTTGAGCTTCTTATACCTGGATGTCTAAATCTGTAGCAAGATTGAGGCCCACTCTCTGTGGATGCCCCAACAAAAGTGAAGCAGCAGCTCCTGAGAGCTCCAGCTTAAGCATCTCTCTTGGCAGCCCCAGGCAGGGGAGGAGAAGGAGAGGAGAAGAGTCTGAATGGAGGAAAGCTAGCACTTTGGTGATCCCTGTCCCTCTCACTGCAAGGCAGCCCACCTGAAATGGCCAGGCTCTGAGGTCAAGCAAATTCCCTTGGACCCACAGGCCCCCTGTAGCTCCTGCAGTCTGGGCTGGAGTTGGATAATGTTTGTGTGGGAAGGAGCAAGACGAAAACTGCTGGGCTGATATCTTCTGGGGAGATCAAAGGAACACGGTGGGTGGAGAAGCAATATGGTGCCTGCCATTTTAGCTTGGGTCTGTGGTGACTGGAAGTGCTGGCAGCCTGGTGCTTTGTCCTCAAGAAACTCCTAGTCACTGGCAGCAGCAGGTTTGGGTTCATTAGGGCAGAAAGGCTCTCTAGAAGCTTGGGAGCCTGCTGACTGCCAGAGATGCAAGGAAGGGAGAAATAAACTGCTTCACCTGCTTTTTCACTGGTCACCAAGCCTCTTGGGGGCTGACCTCTGCCAATATCTTGGTCCTTCTTGTTCTGCTCTGCAACTTCTTCCTATGGAATATCTGGTAGGTTCCGGTACTTTTTCCTCAAAATTACACCTGATCTATGATTGTCTGCTTGTTTAGTTTTTTTTTTTTTTTTATCTAAAAGTTTTTCTTCTTTCTGAGATGATCTGGCAACTGGTGTCTCTGGTCAGCCATTGTCCCCCATCTCCTCCTCTCTTGAAGAATCACACAACCTTCCTATGGTGCCCTTTCAAGGGAACACATCGCCTCAAAATTTTCAACATAAATATATATTTACATTTCGGGGCAGGGTTATTACAAGAATTACAGAGAAAAAATGCAAAAAAAGGCATCTATTTTCAAATATTCTCAACCTATTAACAGTCCATATCTACAAGCACATATTTGAACTATTAAGCCTAAATTATTATCACTTTTTCACTAAATTTGTAAGTTTGACAGCCTATTTCTTGTAAGAATGTTAAGGACACTCAATTATTTATTAGGTACATTGTTTAAATTGATCAATTTAACCTAATTATTTAATCACATGCAGACCAACCTACTTTCTGATTTTACTGGAATGGTCAAATATTTCTTCACACACGTGAATTTGCAAAATTAGACTCTGCAGATTTTATTGACCAATCTTTACAAATAATGTTAGAAAGCTTAGTTAGATAAATGTTGTATTTAAAGAAATATTTGCTACCTCAAGCTACATTAAAACTCTGTGTTTTATCTGTTGTTTTCACCAAAGGTTTTACATTTTTAGTTAATCTTTAATGCAATTATAATGCACAATAGCATATGGTACACCAGCATGATCATATCTGGAAAGTTCATTTAAATGTTTCCATTCTCTGAAAACTCTTTTCAAGTTAAGGACTGTGGCATGTGTCTGTTGTATGAATCACTCAATGTAGGGCACCCTACATGTGTTCCAAAGTAGACCCATTTCATGCTTCACTACAAACAGCACTACATGATGAACCTCAGTTTGTGAAATATTCCTGTTGAAGACGCACAATGCATAGTCATGCGTTTAAAATTCTTAGATGTTCAAGAATAAGAAATGTTTACCTATATCTAAACACTTTTCCTTAAACTTACTTGAACATAGAACCTTTTCAGTGTTCTAAGAACTATAATATTATGGAACATATTTTTGGAAAGTTTACCCTGGCACAATATGGCTATAGCTAAATTATAAATACTCACAGTGTGGCCAAACATCTGTACCATTTGAGATTTTCTCACATAAAAATATTTTTTCCCTTTTCATGGATGTAATGTGTTGTATTTTAGAGTTAAGAAATATATCAAAACCACAAATTAATTACGGTTTCTGGGAAATCTGGGGAGGAGGTCTTCAAATAGGTGTTATGTAAGTTTAGAACCCTCTTTTTAAATCATGTGATTCCTAAAGCTGTGTAGTTTTTTAGAGATTTCTCATCACTGCTGAAAAATAACAAAAAACAAGAAAGCAAGAAACAAACCTAACCTATATTCCTGTTTTCTCTTTTCTCACAATTATTTATTATCTTTTAATTATTGTGTGCAATAAGGTAATAAGCAAGAATTTTCTTTAAGTAATTCATGAAAGCTGTCCATATATCATCAAAACCATCACTCCTGCCTTCAGTTCTGTACTCTGCCCTTTAGCATGCAGCTGAACATGACATTAATAATAATGTCTAATTAATGGATACCTATCCATTTCGCTGAAAAAAGTTGTATGGCACATTTCCAGAGTCATGGGAGTGCCCTTTTAGAACACAGGAAACTAATTTCAATTTTTCAATGCCAAACTCAAAGATGTTTGCAGCAGTATCAGACTGTGCTTAGTTGAAATTTCACATGTCTAATTTCTCACCAAATCAGAAATAAGGAAGAGTTACTTAGAGAATAAATGCAAGTAAATTAAAGAAAGTCTCCTCATCTCTGACTTCGGGGAAGTCAAATGTTACTGTCAAATTTTCACCCAGTTTTCTTCACAGATCCTCAAAGTCAGATAATCAGGTGTTAATATTAATATGGTTCATTGAAGGAGATAAGGAAAATAATGAAGTCATCTGGAGGCAATTGACATTGCTGAGGAGATGAAGAAATTTAGAAATCGAAATGTGCAGCCATTTTGTTGGAAAACTTTCATTATGGAACAGGCAATGCTTCAGGGAAAAAAATGGAGCCTTCTTTTCTTTTTCTTTAAAAGAACTAGTTCTATTCCTCTTACAAAGAAAAAACAGAGCAGAAAAATAAATTATATTTTTATTAATTCTAAATAAAATCTGAATTCCGACTCTAAAAATCACTTAAGAATCCACTTATATTTCATTTTGTGAACTTTAGTTAATTGGGTATTTTAAAGTGCTGCTGTTTCTTACTTTAATGGTGATATACTTTAAATATAATTTCTCATGTTATAGACAGACCCTGATGGGTTCAAATAGTCAGGAATATCAAGAACCATAGAATATTTAAGACATATGGTGCAATCCTTTTAATAGTTGGAAAAAGTGGGTCCAGAGATGTAATGTGACTTACACAAACCAATATAACTTAAAAAATGCAATATTGAGTCCAATAACTTGTTTTGAACTAAAAAATTATGTACACTTATTTTAGAGATAAAGTATGTATATAAATGTCATACAATTTTTTATAACAGAAATAACCATTAGTAACCATTTATTCAAAAACAAATAGAACAACTCCGCAATTGCACATGCATAACCTGGACCCCAGTGAAATTACATGACTGGTTCAATGTCACATAGCTGGTTAATTGCAGAGATTTCCATGAACCACCAATTTTCGTGACTTCCCGTATATAACTGTCCATTATACACAAACTGTTATTAATTCTGGACAATTGAGACCCACTATGTAAACTATGAATCACAAAACTTATATTATACGTAACACTCCCTCTGTAAGTAAAGAAGAAAGCATAGTGCAATATAAATAACACAGATTTTACGGGGTGAAAAATGAGGAGACTCACTTCATGGTTCTTAAACTTATTAGTTGTGCATATTTAGCCTCAGTTTCTTCTTCTGCAAATTAGGATAATAATAAACACTGTAGTAGAGAGGTTGCTAAGGATTAAATAAGAAAATTAGCATAACCCACTTTTGGTGCATTCTAAATGCAAAGGGTTATAGAGAGGTCAGTGATCTCTGACTACTCAGAGAGAATTTTAAGGTGATATAGTGTTTCTCTTAGTCAACAACGTCCTGTTCCAAGTGCATCTGCTAAACACCATACAAAGCATAATATACTGACTGCTCCTTTAAAACGAATAAACCCCAACATTGTCCCTTTTTGTCAGTTTGATAATTGTGCAGTGTAAAATACTGGGGAAAAAAGCTCTCAGTTAAACTTTGTTTTTCTGATTTTCCAGATTTCATGCAAACAAGGGCAAGGAACTACTAAGCTGGTATGGCCAGTGCTTCACATATCCTGGTAGCTACTGGCCATAGAAGTTTTGAAGTTTTTTGTGCATATAAACTCAGGTGGGGGTAGGTAGGGATTGGGGCGGGGAGAGAAAGTGATAATTGAAAGCAGCTAAGTGGTTTCTAATTCTCAATTGTCAAAAACTTCAATACTGTGTTTCTTTAGACTGAATGCTCCTTTGTTCTTCGAAAGCCATCTAACTGAGCCTTTTAGTTATGCAAATGTAAGGCAAACAGTCTCTTCCAAAATGGAGATGTTCTAAAGACTGAAAATTGTTTCATGGGAGAGGATTTAAAAGTTGTCTACTTGGGTTGTTTTAGGAGCAAATACCTTGCAAAGGAGATTGCTTGGCCTTCTTTAGTAAGTCTCAGTGACTGTGGGTAAGAGTGAACACTAAAAATAAATGAAAACTCCTCTTATAAAACAATATGCAATATTCTGAGCACAAATGAGAATTTCTTTAGGACCCATAAAATGAAGTGTGACCCAGAGTTAGCATCTCTATCCAAAATCTGGCCTCATTCTTATATAAGTTATTGTTATTTTGTTGTTAAATTTTGAGTTATTTTTGTAATTTCAAGAATTATATCTTTTATTTCTAAATTCTTTTTGGTTCTTTTTTCAGATCTTTCTGCTTTTTATTTTTAATCTCTTTCTGGGTCCTCATTTTTGTGATCCCCTCTTTTACTGGTTTCAATGCTCATATGTGGACATTTTATATTTTGTATTGCATAATTGTGAGATCTGAAATACTTGGGAACTAAATCTTTTGTATAGTGTTTCTGTTGACCCTCATTCTTGGTGCTCTTTCCTGGTGCATTTGGGGATATATGAATAGAGAAACTCATATTCCTTTGTTCTTATCTGTGAAAAATCTGAATTCTTAAATTGATGGTGCTTTTCTTCAGATTTTCTCTTTCATTCAGTAGCTTTGTCTATGAGACAAGGATGACCACTGACTTGGTCCACTCTAGTCCCATTCTGGCTTCATACTGGAAATCTATGACAGGCAGGCCCAAGGCTTAGCATGCACCCCCAAGAGGGCCAAAGTGTATGCTCACAGCTCACAATATTTCTTTTAGCTCATGTGTGAGCTGTTCCCTTTCCTTTTTCCTTTGGAGATTTCCCTCATGTTCTCCATCACAGCAACATAGTAATGATATCATTATATCATGCTCTTCTGTAATTTTTTTATAGGAGGGCTCTCAGCATATCTGCCTTGCCATATCACTAGAAGAGAAAGTCTGAAATTTTTCAATGGTAAAATGATTATATAGACTCCAGTCCAGTTAGATGTTCACAAACAGCCAATGATAAATTAGCATAATTGATATGTGTACCTTCTGGGTCACTTCCTTAAAGACAAGTTGCTTGCCTGGAACTTCTTAACCACCTAGTTGCAACCTTCCTTGATGATGCCTGAAAAACAGTAACAAATGGAGCACCCGCTGTCCATCCAGTGAAAGAAGCCGTATGTCAAGAAGGGCAGAACCCACTGTTCAGCCTGGGTCCCTAAATGACCTCATGGAGTAGAGAAATCCCTACCTGGCCTGGATGTCATATGAAAAAGAAACAAACACCTCTATTGTTTGAATCTCTGCATTCTGTGACCTCCTAGAGCAGATAACATATATCCTAACACGTGCACTTTAGTTTTAGGGGTGGCACGACTAGATACCCTAAAAAGTGCTATGGCAAAAAAAAAAAAAAGTCAACTTTTACAAACAAATTCTCTAATCTTTTAACTGAAGATTGCAATTGATATTAAAATAAAGGGACCAGTACCTAGGGGAAGAAAAAAGAACACAGAGAGAAGGGGGGGGGCATAAAGAGTTTAAATGTGACAGAAAACTGAAAAAAGTCTATCTTATCTTATGCCAGGGGGGGGAAAAAGTTGTAATTACCCAGTAAGATAAAAGCTGTTGAATTTGTAGCAATGGAAATATTAAGACAAATTAAATACCAAGCTTATCTCTGCTCCGTGCTATCAATATTTTATACTAAACATCTGTTCCTTGTATCTCATCTCAGAAATGCTTCTACACTTTATCAGCACAAGCACAGCTTTTCACAGCAAATTAAGCTAAACCATTTTCACTTAATCACCAATTGATCACAACTCGAAGAATGCCACATATTGATCTCTAAGAGCCCCATTTTTCCCAATTCAGAAAAGCATATTGGAGGAAACACTTGATTTGCAATCAGAGTAAACTGGTTAGGTTTATACTTCTGACATATTTTAAGTATAAAGTATTTCAGTGATTAAAAGGATAAAATAACATGTATTTTCAATGAGAGGTGAAAAATAGGCAATTTCCTACTTTTGATTTATAGCGTCTTAGAGCTACAAGGGACCTAGAGATCCTCTAAGTTTTATAAAGTCTCACTGGGGAATACCAAGGAGAAGATGGGTATTTTTGTTTTTTAGGCCATATGACATTAATATCTGGGCATGTTTGAGAATTAACAGCACAGAAGCAAACTTTCTTCCAGAAACTTGATCAAGGGCCATTACCCCAAGCTAGGTGGGCCTCATGTGGATTTCTTGCCAATCTCTGATCTAGTTCTAGAGCCGTCTATTCAAATGCCTCTTGGACAAGGGCAGTTAACGTAAATGAGTGAGGAGGCATATTATGTTCACGCTGTATGGCTAGATGCTGTTCAACTCCAGATGACTGTTGTTGCCTGGTACACATATGGACCCATTGTTAACACACTTTCTTACTGCTCAAGATGTAGTGGCCAAGGGGAAACTTCCCCTTCTCCCTCTGTCACTGAAAATCACTGGCAAAAAGGAAGATTAATGGGAGAAAAGGAAAATAATTTATTTTATCATACTTTTACATGACAATAGTCTTCAGAATCAAGATCCAAAGATACAGAGGGAACTGTCCATTGTTATGCTTGGGTTCAACAAAGTATGGACAGCCATTTAGAAATATGATCAGACAAAAGGGTGTGATCTAATGCTAATGCACTGAATGGGGAAATCCAGCAGGGCCTGTCTGTCTAGATTCTCCTTGGCTGCTCTGTGCAGCATTCCTTCCTTCCAGGTGTGGAGTAGGACCCTTTGTGGAAAGGGGATCTGACAACTTGCAATCAAACAAAGTAGGTCAGATAATTTCTTTAAGTCTGGCTTTTACACAGAAAAGCAAGGGGAAAGTTAGAATGACTTTTAAGATTTCATGGCTGGCTTTGGGGGAAAGAGGTTCTGGTTTCTATGACTTGCCTTGGGAAGAGGGATCTAGTTTCTATGGCTAGTCTCAGAGGAGAATGAAAGGCCAGAGACAGGAGGAAATGAAAAGGTCAAAGATGTGTTTCTGAGCCCTTCATTTTGAGATATTATTTTCCAAGATCTTACAAAGACAAAGACAAGCTTCAAAAAAAAAAAAAAAAAGTCATGATATATATGCAAAACCTCAGACTTTTTTTTGCATCCTGGTGTGTATGACCCAAACAAAATACATTTGTGGATTGGATTTGTTCTCTGTCAATTTTAAAACCTTTTTAGTCCCATGAACTTCATATAGAAAAAAGGAACAAGAGGCCAATAATTAAGAAGTAAGAGAGTTGGTGTTAGAACTTAAGATTCCAGACCAGAGGATCAAGTGTCCCTGGTTGCCTGTGATTGCCCGTGATTGCCCTGGTTCGAGCACTGGACGTCTTACATCCCAGTAAAGCCCTGGATCTAAGAAAACTGGGATAGTTGATCATCCTATTGTAATTGTAGGATCAGTGTTGTTTTATTTTCACCAAACTCTGACTACACCTTTCTTTTTTTCCTATCATAAGAGCACATAATGAACTTGCGGCTGTCAAGTTTATGTGGTGATGGGGAGACCCAGGTCTCTATGGTGGCTATAGATCACACTAGCTGCGGCATTGCTCACCAAAGCCAAAGATAGGACTAAATGGGGACCAAGAATTAGACGGATTAAATAATTATCTCTGGCATGGAAATTTAGTTTGTGTGACTTCTTATCTAATCACTTCCTTAAGAGTCACATACTGGGAGATTGTATACAGTTATTTTGGTTTTATATTTCCTGGGTTGTTTACCATGTCTAGAAAGATAACCTGAAACAAAATCAAACTTTGGTTTAATTTCTATTGCACACTTATGTTTTATTGTTCACTAAAAATTCTTATCATTTAGCAAGTTAGTGTGACAGATCAAACTTCAGAAGGTATACAAATTCCAGCCATTTCCAGAGCACAGATGAAGACCTCAGGGAAAGAGAGAGAGAGAGAGCCTTTTCGAACTGTGAGGTTACAGATCTACTACTCATTTCACTCTGAGACCCAGGGAATCCATCTGTGCTCAGAGTTCCAACCAACTTCAAAGGGAAACTTGTGATCACAGAAACTCAATGAAATAATGGAACAAGAATAAAATTGGCCCTGTGTGAATTAGATTGCAAAGGCAGGAACCTAGCTTCATTTACCTAAGAAGCTAATGTTTAAATTAAAACCTTTATATGCCCTCTGTAGTTTTCTAAGCATCTGGATTTGGTACCAATGACTAACCCAGACAAACTAACAAAGAAATTATGGTGAGATAAAACAAAACGGAGTAGTTTTTTCCTTTACTCCTTTCAAATGATTGCCCTTACATATGCACTTATCTTTTTCTTTTTTTTTTTCCAGAGCCCACATAGAAATGACAATTAGAGGATGAATTTTTTTTTTTTCCTGTGGCCCTGAAGGGATCTATCGAGAGACTTTAGTATTTTTCTCTTTGTAAAATAAAGTCTGGCTTTGAAGCCAGGATCTCTGAAATGAGGCATTGCAAATGTCCTTTGATGAATCAGTCTGTGTGAAGGAGAAAGGAAGAAGAAGGGAGCAGCAGATTGATTGCAGCTAATGTACCTCTCCTGCCATGCCCTTTTAATCTTCCTTGAATGGCCGCGGATAATCAAGAGGTCAATCATAAATCCATCAAGGGGTCCTTGTCTCGGGGCAGTTTCCAAACTGTTGAAGCCCTCACTCCAACAAGCCATTTAGAGCAGTTAGCCAGAGCAAGGCAAGAGTGGAACGTGGGGGGCTGTGGAATCAAACATCAATTTCAGGGTGCAACCTGAAGAGGGAGAACGTTTTCCATGAGAAAAACTTCTACAGGATGTTCAGAAAGGACGTCACCATGAACTTCATTGACTCATACATAAACAAATGACAACCTCACCTTTTGCAAAAGTGGGCAGCTATGCAAGATATTCTGGGTAAAATGAAAAAAACAGAATGCCCAGAAGAGGACAAGAAGAGAATAGAAAACTCAACTGCAGTTAAGAAACCAGGGAGTTACAAGTTGTAACCTCTGTCAGTTGACACTCCTGTGGCAGTTCTGTAAGTTCTACTAAATGTCCCCTTAGGGATTTCATGCCTCTGGGGGCCCTCTGTCTAAAAGAGAGAGAAAAAGTGAGTTTAGGGGCTGAGAAAGAATTGCTTACATTAGGAAGCCATAATATCTGTGAAGTTTCTCAGGGTAGGGCTGCCAGCTGCCCTCAGTGGAAGCACTTGGCAGCTTCAATCCTACCAGCCCAGAAAGAAATAGCCTTTTCCTTTCCTCCAAGAACATCTCTGACTTCAGATGGCAGCCCCTTTTAAATTTTGGATGAGGTGTCAAATGAAATTTGACAGCTAACTGATAGGTTCAAATTCTCACAGGGCAGTCTATCCCCGAGGACACGGAAAAACTAATTCACTGCCAGGCCAGCAAATTTTCAGCGATCCCTATCATTCCACATTCAGTTTGATGTGCAACCTACCGCTTTGTCTGGTGGAACACTACTTCTCATTAGATGGGCCCCTCTGTGACAAAGGGCAACGATTTTAGAAGACACATGTCATCTCCCAAAGTTCTCTGATGTTCTAAAATGTATTTGTTTATTGGCAAAATAGAGAATTGCCTCTGTTAGTGAAATCACTGACCCCGAAGGTATTTATAAAAAAATGTTGCTTTTAATGTCTCTTAGGTGGCATTAATAGTCTAAGTCTATTACATAAGCTTCAAAATTGTACAGCTTGGAAGAATTTTTTTTTAAAAAAACTTTTTTTTATTATCATCCTACCTTATTTCTAACCTTGCTTACTCAAGCTTTCTCTCATAGATGTGTTTATATCCTTTTATTTATAGGGTTGAGCTTGTCTTAATCTTCAAATCAACTGAAATTTAAAGTTAGAAATATTTAAGCAGCTTTAATCTCAACCCCTTCTCAAATGTGTTGCGAGGGCATTAATGGTTGCATATGGGTTTAAGTTCAAATTTAGGTTTAGCTCACCTTTACTACATCTATAAGAATTGATAAATTATTTGAATATCCTTTTTCTCATCTGTAAAATGAGGATAAGAGTAGTGCTTAATGCATAGGTATTGAAAGGATTGAATCAAATAATGTCTGACATACACCAAGGGATCAATAAATGGTAGCTAAGAGAGATAAGTATTAGTCTAATAGTAGGCTGGGAAATTGTGCTGTATGATAGACACAATGCAATTTGCACCTTATAACTTAAGTCCTTCAAGTATGACCTGGGAATCAATGTTTTAGTATTAAATAGGTCACTACATCTCACCACTGTCCCCTAGTCCCAACTGAGTTCCCTCCTCTCTGAAATTATATCAGGAACATAGTCCTGAGTTTACTGTCTGACCTCAGCCTATGTTCAAAAGACTGAACTTATGTTTTTGGTCCCTATTTTTTTTTTTTTTTTTTTTTGAGACAGAATCTCACTCTGTTGCCTGGGCTAGAGTGCTGTGGCATCAGCCTAGCTCACAGCAACCTCAAACTCCTGGGCTCAAGCAATCCTTCTGCCTCAACCTCCCGAGTAGCTGGGACTACAGGCATGTGCCATAATGCCTGGCTAATTTTTTCTATATATTTTTAGTTGGCCGATTAATTTCTATTTTTATTAGAGACGGGGTCTCGCTCTTGCTCAGGCTGGTTTCGAACTCCTGACATTGAGCGATCCGCCCGCCTCGGCCTCCCAGAGTGCTAGGATTACAGGCGTGAGCCACCGCGCCTGGCCTATTGGTCCCTATTTCTAAGACCCATTTCCTTCAGTCTGTCTGTGAAAGATTGGGTAAGCAGTGTCAGTCTCATGGAAGGACGATGGAGGAAGCCATGTATTTGTCATTTTGATTTATAGAGAAAAGAGAAGAAAATCAGGAGACTTGAAGCTCAACCTTATCATTAAATAGAAAAAAATAAAGTTCATCTCTCTGTGCCATAAGGTATAAGAATAAAGCGGTTAGAGTATATTATATCAAAGATCCCTTCTATCTAGATAGTCTATAGAATGGGTCAAGGGAGCCCTGGACCAATGCCAGATTTTAAAACAAAGTAAATTAAATGGCAGGTAAAAGTCTTAAGCAAAGAGATAAAACGGAGGAAATTAAGGTGTCAAAATCACAGAAAACATAAACTGTCATATAAAGTAAAACACATAGTCATACTAAGAAAAACAAATACTAGTTAATTTACTAAATGAGGAACCTCTGTATTTACAATGCAAAAAAATGAAACAAAAGCCACATGCCACAGTGCAGAATCCCAGCTCTAAGAAAGTGTTTATTTAAAGATACAACAATTTATTGATCTCCTGCTAGTTATCAGGTGATTTCTTAGATCCTTTAAGAAACATCAGTGAACAAACCAGATCTCTGACCTTGAGGAATTTATATTTTAGTGTGGAAAACAGTAGATAACTAACAAAATAAACAAATAATTATTTGATACTTTAGAAGGGAATGAATAGTATGAGAAAATAGACTAGACTGAGAAACTACAGAAACAGAGGGACAGAGACAAATGATTGGGTGAGGCAAATAAGGTGGTCAGGACAGGTGGTCATGAAAAGGTCACATTTGAAGAAATATTTGAAAGAGGTGAGGTAATCTGCCATGTAGCTATTTGGGTGAGGGTCCTTCAGGTAAGGGGTGCATACATATGCTCTAAGGAGGGAGAATCCACAGTGTCAGACCAGGGTATATGGAAGACGAGGTTCAGAAAATAAAGGGGCCATTTAGGCTATTCTATGAATTGAGGCATTTAAGCAAAATAGGAAACCACTGTGGGGTGTTAAGTAGAGGAGTGACACATGATCAGACCTCTGAAAATAATTTGGGTGGGAGTAGCAGACAAAGATAGAAGTAAGGTGACAAGCTAGGAGGCTTCTGCAATAATTTAGATTAGAGATGTTGGTGGTAGAGGCTGGGACTGGGGTGGTAGCCCTGTAAGTGATTATAAATGGTTGAATTCCAGATATATTTTGAAGGTAGAGGCAGGAAGGTTTCCTGAAGAACTGGATGTGAGTGTGTGAGCAAAAGAGGAGTCAGAGAACAGGAAAGGAGGCAGTGGAGAAATTCAGGGATATCAGAAGTTCAGTTTGGGGCATGTGGCCATCACATTGTACATGACACACTCAAGTACAGATGTCCAGTGGGCAGCTGATTATATGAGTCTGGAGTTCAAAAGCAATGTTTGTGTTGGAGATACAAATTTGGGAATTATCTTCTACCAATGGTATTTAAAGTCTTTAGACTGGATGGGATCACAAAGGATGAATGCTAACTACAGGAAAGGAGATGATCACGACTCACTTCAATCTTAAGAGACAAAGAGAGACTAGCAAAGGAGACGGAGAATGATTAGTAAAATAGGAAAACCTCATGGAAGTGTGATTTTTAAAGTTATCACACTGGATGAGATCACAAAAAATGGAGAGAAGCTCAGTAACTTCTACCCACATTAACCTTGACAAGTGCAGTGTTGGTGGAGTATTTTGTGTGGCAAATGTCTTACTGGAGTGAGTTTAACAGAGAACATGGAGGGAAGAATTGGAGAATGTGGGTATGGACATCATTTTAAAGAGTTTTGTTGCAAATGAGAAGCAAAGAATTGGGAGTTTCTAACAAAACTATGACATCAAGAAAATATTTTGTTTTAACATAGGAGAAATAATACCATTTATATGTTGATGAAAATGATCTACTAGTAGAAAGATCAAGAGAATTGCTGCCAGGATGTCCTTCAGAATTGAAGAAATGATAGGATATAACGCACAAGACAGGGACTGGCTGTAGACAAGGCTATAGTACTAGGCAGCAAGACAGAATAATAGGGTACAAGTGCTAGTAGGTGGGTAGATGAGGTGGAGAGTGTGTAAAGATTTCCTTCTGGTGAATTTATCTTTCTCAGTGAGGTAAGAAGCAATACGATTAGATGGGAATGATATGGAGAAAGAATGCTGGCAAATTCAAAAGAGGACAAGCTGTGAAATCATTAACTAGGCAAACAAGAGCATGATTAAACTAGGAAGTTAAGGTATGACTGCCTGGTACCATTAGAGTCTCAGCTGAGTTTCTTGTTCATGAAACTAAAATCATACCAGTCAGAGTGTTTGTGTATTTTCCTCTATTGCATTTAAGCTTCATAGGTACATGTGTGGAATAGACAGTTTTTGTAGGGTTGTGGTTTTACCAATAGAGAATGATGAAGTCAGAGAAAAGTGAAAGTCAAAATATTAGTAAGGAAGTAATTTTAATAATTGAGCATAGAATTAATATACAGAGGGAAGAGAGAAAGGATGCTAAATGACACAGAACAGAAGTTGATAGGATTCATTTACTGGAGGTGCTGATGTTAAAGGAGGCTGAGTCCTACAGGGAGTGAGCTAGAGATATTGAAGGTAGAAATGGGGTACACATGACTGATATTGAAGGGTTTCAGTTATTTGTATTGATTAGGTATGATCAGGACATACTCTCATGGTCTGACCTTGGGAGTGAGTACCTGAAGTGGAATGGAGATGAAGAAAAAAAAAAATGTTTGGAGAAGATTAGTTTTAAAAAATGAGGATTTAAGGTGTTAGAAGGAACATCTGCCACCAAGAATTAAAACTGGAGTAGTGTTGGAGAGAGTGACAGTGAATCATGTGGTAAAGTCATCTAGAAATGAGAGGAAATGACCTGGGGTCCAGTAGTCGACACATCAGTAAGGTATACTGATGATGTGTTCTGATAGCTTGAATTTCAAAGCTGGGATTTTTAGGAAAATGTGAAGAAGGCTATCTGTAAGCAGCATTGAGAAACAAGAAGGGTATCTGTCTCATTTGTGGTACCAGAAAAATTGGTTGGGAGGGCAAATGCAACCCATTAGGGGAAGTAGTATCCTCAGGAGACAGCCAAGTAATACAAGAAAGTAATGGGACCATCAAAGACAAAACAAAAGAAACTTGGTGGAATTTGAATATTATTCCCCAAATTTAATATATATTAGAGCAATTGTACCTTTTGTGTTACTCTCCTTTACATTAATTCATCTTTCATGGATGGATTAATTTCACTCTTCTTTTAAATAGTAGAGCAATATTATCAGATACTAGAATGATTGTAATCCTTAACTCTCAATATCACATCAAAAGAAAAATCAATAAACCTCAGGTAAAACAGTTGTACCATATAAAATGGGTCTTCTGTTTTGATTCTCTCTTCTTTGAACAGATGAGAAAAGGATGCAAGTAAGGTGTTGTTGGATGGAAGAGGCGACTCTATATACGGTTATTTTCAAATTTGATCAATCATTTCCAACTCATTTCCTACTTTTCCTTTTAAAAAACCTACCCCACCAAGACTTTCAATAGCAGCACGTAAAATAATTTGGGCAGCTGACAGGCAATTCAATTTCTTGGCAGATTTTTAGATAATAAGACACCCAAGAGAAACTTGTAAATTTGTTTTATTCATGGTCAATTTGCTATGGTACATTTTTCTCTACCAGCTCAACTCAACTTTTTACTCAACAGAGAAGTGGAGAATCATTATGTTTCAGCACAACTGGCTTAGGTGGTTAACCAGGCACAGACCATCATTTCTGCAAACAAGCCCTCTCCTTGCCTCCTGCATTCTTAAAAGAGTAAAACTCAGGCCTTTGTTCATCCGTTAGGAAGCTCATGCCAGACTCTTGTGGCTCAAATGCACAGGGGAAATAGATATAACTCCTCTGACTCTGTGTTTCTTGGAGCCAGTGGACTCTGAGGCAATTACTAGAAGATTAAGAAACCAGCTCATCCATGGACCAGGGGCTAGAGAGCTGAGGTGGAACCAAAGTGAAGTACTTTGATCAAGTAGCTATATGTGGGCTAAGATAAATAATCACAAGGTAAGTAATGAATAAATTTACTTTAAAAAATACTCAAACTCTGCCAATGAAGAGAAAGTCAAATGTGAGCTTTTCTACTATTTACAAGTATCTTAGGGAGCCCCAAATGCAGCAACAATGGATACCAGGAGAAGAGGCTATAGTTAAGTGATCTGTTGTTCTACCAATGAGAAAGGAAAGGCCAGATATGAACTCTGAGAAAAGGAACCAAATTTAGTGTCTTGAACAGGATGCTGCCCAGGAAAATACCCACAGGGCCGAGTGACCCCAACACAAGTGGACCACTAAAAACCAGTGGCTTAGGGACAGCTGAACAGGCCAAATAGAGGATGAAGCCCCAGCCAAGGCACTTACTTAGAGATCTCCATTGCATATCTCCAAGGAAATTGGTACCACACTTCCCCAGGGGAAGGAAAAAAAAAACAAAAAAGAAGAATTGTCTTTGAACACCTGCCTGACCCAGGGGCATCAATACCAAACTGCAACTTTGGTCCACCTGCCAAGTGGACCTAGGGAACTGAACATTCCTGCCTTGTCTATGTGGGAAGGAATGGCATTCAGCTAGTTGTTGCTATATAGAAATGAAAGCCTATTGTCATATTTTCTGATTAAAGAAAACTGAAAAGAATCTGGATCTTTATTTTATAAATGCTTTTACTCTTAAAATATAATTGAATAATTTTTATTAGTTACCTAGCAAATTAAATATCCTGACAGGCTAGATATGGTTCATGGTATAACATTTTGAACTCTCTGATAACAGCTCTAGTACGAGTAAGGTCTTTTATATCCATATCTCAGCTGTGGTCTTCATTAGGAATATTTGCTGTGGTTTCAGCCTTTTTTTTTCCCCCCTTTCTTAAAATCTTTCCACTTTGCAAAGGAAGAAAATGGCTATTTGGTACCATCCATAATTTTTTTTTCCCCTTAATTGTTTTTTTTTTCAATTTTGGAAAATTAAATTTTAAACGTTTTTAAAATTTTATTTTTGACAAATAATAATTGCATATATTTAAGGGGTACACTATTATGTTTTGATACATGTTCACAGTGTGGAATGATTACATCAAGCTAATTAAAAAATCCATCACCTCACATACTTGCCATTTTATCTTTTTTTTTTTTTAGGTTTTTATTCAGTCATTTGCTCAGTCACATCTTCCCAGACTATTTGATGCTTACGATCTAGACGTCAGCAAGGGATTGATTTTCAATTCTATTACTCTATTTATCTATATGTTGATGTGTCTTATATCAATGACATTATTTTTCTTGTGTACCTTATTTTTGTCTTTGCATTTTATCTTGATTTCATTTGTTTCTTTTTAATGATGAAACAATAAATATAGAATTTAAGAATACGGAAGTCAGTAAAAAGAATAAATACTTTTAAATCTCATAATAATGTGGTTATGATCTCAGTAGTTATGGTCATTATAATCATTTTGGTTTGAAGAGTTTCTCTGTCTCCCTCTGTCTCTCTCTCCCTCCCTCCCTTCCTCCCATCCTCCTCCCTTCCCTCTTTTGGATTAAGAACATTAATAAATAAACCCTCCACAGAAGAGGAAAATAACATTTCTATTGCTTTTTCTCTGCCCCTTTTCCCTTTTACACTCTCAGATGAAAGCACTAGCACTCTCATTTTGCAATCAATTCATAAGAATTTGATCTGAGGCATGTAAAAGAAATATAACTTTGAAACTTTTGATAGTCCTTTAACTGTGGAAACCAGGATAGAAAGCTCTTTTGTGCAGGGAAACTTCTTATCTGAATATGCATGAGTAAATTCTAAGGTTTAGCTGGGATTGGAGAGGTTGAAACAAAGAAAGGGCTATTTGCTTTGCATAATAATGTAATGGGAATATTCCACTTTCCCCTGGAGGCTTAAGAAGAAGGTTGGGAAAAGCGGTAAGGCTTGGGATTCAGAGAAGGGAGAATGCAGGCTTCTGTTCAGGGCAGATAGGTGTTGAACAATGAGGCAGCAGACTAAGGTCTAACCTGATAGAGACAGCCACTGAGAAGTCCCCTGGGAAGAGGCACAAGGTGTAACTTCAAAAGCACTGAGGTTCCACATACAATTTTAAGTTGTTCCCGACTGCATGCTGTAATTCCCTGCCTTTATCTGCAAGTCTTCCATTATTGTGTGTGATTGCTGCTCTGAAGGATAATAAACAGGAGGCTTCCTTCCTGTTTTGAGAGAATAAAACCAGAGTGGACTACAACAACCTGTAGGGACGGTAGGACAACAGGAGAAGCTCAGGAGCGGGAGTTGCAGCCTTTCCACCCTAAGAGTTGGAAGTTACAGTGATAAATTACCATCAAGGGACTGTATGACCCAGAAGGCCTTGACACTTCCTACAGCTGGACTGAACTTTAGACAGGTTTCTTCCTGACTCTAGGCCTCTGACCTCCCTTTTCTTAGAGCATTTACTTCAGAAAGCAACTCTTAGTTGAATATTCTTTCTCCAACCCTTTGAGATACAAATCTTTCAGCGTCTTGCCAGGTTTACAACACAGGAGTGTCTTTCTTAAGACCTGGGATCTATTCCTTTGAAACATAAACGTCAAGAAAGACAGCACCCTAGTCTCTTCCTCTCTGTGGGGTGGTAGGGCCTTACTTCACTAAGTGCCAATTAGTAATCACAGATGGCCTAATCACTTCGACTAGCCTCCTGCCTAGTCTCCTCCAGTCGTTTTCCATTAGCTCACCCCGGTGCTTAAGAACTCTCTCACTTTAGATTTCAGTTGAGTTCAATCTCCTCTAGTGCAATAGTCTTGAATAGTCTTCCTTGCTGTTTTTAACAAATGTCCAGTGTAATTTCTCTTTGCCATTTCCCACTTCAGGAATCAAGGGAAAACTGGGGAGATCGTTGAACTGGGCACAGCACTGTGGTGTCCTAGACATCAGTTGGCCGCACTTGCCCAGCATCTTGGTCACTCTTTTTCTTACACTACCACCAGGATTTCACTTGAAGAAACTATCCCTCCTTATGCTGGATAGCTTTATGGGAACTGCCAATCAATGGGCATTGCCTCCCACCCCTATTCCCTGCCAAGTGGTGGACATATGACTTGGGCCAAGCTGAACCTATGAAACTGTCAAGGGTATCTGCATCTTTAACTGAATGGCTCGGGACATCAACTGTTGAAGCGAATTCATCCCAATGTCAGTAGCTTGCAGATATTATTCATTAGTCTCTGCTTGTGAGTCCAAGAGCTCTTTTCACTCCAATTGTATTACGAACCATAGTTCTTGAGTTGTTTCATCAGTTTGCTGAGCTTCTAAGCTACCCGACAGCCTTCCCTCATCACCTTCTTTTTTTTTCTTACACAAGAAAATAATCTCACTTTTTGCTATTTGTAATAAAAGAACCATAACTGGTACATGTAAGATGAGAACTTGGCACATTTTTATATGTATAATAAGGGCAGGAAAACCCCAGAAATGCATTCCATGCTATCCAGTCCTTTCTGATCCTATCCTTTTCCTCCCTCTCTCCCCTCCTTCCATTTTTCTTCTTTGATCTCTCAGCCAATTATCTATGTATCTGTTGGTCAGTGCATTTAGATTTTAATTTTATTTTTAATAGAGTTTTCTTCATTTGGTTCTTACTTTCTGTTACCCTTTTTCGTCTTTTCCTTTTTATTTTTCTATTTTTCTTGAGACCAAACCTGGACATACCTTTAGCTCATTAGTGACTTGTAAACATGTCTGCATCCAACTGTGTGAGTTTTGCTATGCATAACTCCAGGAAGTGCAAAGTACATAGAACCCAGAGACTGCCACCTGTGCAACTTGCTGGCCCTATGGGTCAGCCCTTGCTGAGAGCTGTTAGACGGCTGTAAATATAAAGACATTGCTCTGTTCCAGATCTATCGCTGAGGCTATGGTGAACATTCTCATTCTTTTCTTCTCTGCTGTGCTGTTTTCCACCCCATATATAAATTGTTCATTTGCATTCAAGGCTTCATTACTTCACAGTCTTAAATTGATACACAAATGGAAGAATCAAAACCTTTACATATAGATGGTAAGTATGTGGAAAGTAAGATGTGTCCATTGTTTCTGCCTTAAAAAGAGCGAGAGGAAACCCAAAAAGAAAGCACATGACTTAAAGTTAATCAGGCTTGTTAGAATCCTGGCTCTAATGTTCAAAAGCATTTCAATATTTATTTCTATTGTTACTGTTGTTTTAATATCATTGAATTTCCTCAGTTTCCACATCTATAACACGAAGATTATAATTCCTACTTCAGAGTTGCTGTGAAATTATGTAAATGAAGTTCTCTAGTGTCTAATAAATAATGCACACTAAATAAATAGAAGTGATGATAATGACATTGATTAATCACTGTTAATTTTATTATTGTGATGAGAGCAATCCCTAACCATAGTACATTACATTGGTGGGGCAAACATCCATTATCAGTAAATATCAGTGCACCAGATTTAAGCATTAGTAACAAAAGTAAAAGTTTTTGCAAAGGTAAGGGGCAAACTTCTTTTAATAAAGCCAGGAGCACAATTGATGGCCAAAGAGCTATCACAGACACCCTGTTGGGAAAGTTCAGAAACTTGCAGGGCCTAGAAACCTTTTGTTTCTCTAAATGTAGAGAGAGATTCCCTGGCAGATGGGGTTTAGCAAGTGCTTACAACTCCAACATAAATAGACAAAATGACTTAAAATCAGTAAACACAATCTAGATATAAACACTACAACCTCATCTTTTATGTCACTTAAATAATTAAAGTGCTTCTCATTGAATAATGAAGTTATTTAAGGAGAAACATCAGAAGAGCATCCAGCCGGCAGATCTAACTGCCTTTGCCTCGAGTGACACGTTCCCAGCAGTGGGTTATATTATGCCTTCATAAAATGTGTTCTGTCATTTTTTTCAGTGCTGTTATTTTTAGTGGATAGTAAGAAATAGCATCTATCTACAGTGTATTGAAGCTCCGGATAAAAATAAGGAGGAGAATGATTCCTGATGCAGGTGAAGCCCTCCAACAACTTGATGCCAAACCTGTCCAAACCAGACCAGTGAAAAATGGCACTCATGCATAGGAATCTACAAATGCAGGGATTTTGACACCATAACATGGTTTTGTCTTCTGACATAAATTTTAAGAAAAATTGCACCTAAATTAAGGGCACGACATATAGTAAAATTTTTGCCCTAGGTGAATATTTTCAAAACAATGTTTTAATAGGTGCTTTCTAAAGCAGATTGCATGGTAAACCATTAATACATTTTTAAAAACACTAGCAAATTGAGAAGATTTTACTTAATTTTCCATCTGGCCTCCCCACTGTCCTATGATAGAGCTACTGCTGACTACTGTCTATCCGTCTTCTCTTTCTTTCTTAATAATTGGGCATAGGCTGTTACCCTACATCCCCTAGGCTCCCTTGCAGTTACGTGTGGCCATATGACTATTTCTTCCCAATGGAATGTGAGTCAATGTGATATGTATTAATTAATATCGTGGACCCTGAAATTTCCTCCAAGTACTCTGGTGCTTCCTGCTGACTGCATGAAAAGACCCTAGAGTTATCCACGAAGCCATTTGAAAATGGCAGAACTGCTGTCATTTTGGGTCCTCGCGTTATTCTACGGAGCAGAAGCAGAACTTCATCTGCTAGCAGAAAACAGCCATTCTGAATTGATTTCCCAAACTCTTGACCCTCTCTGCTCCACTATACACCCGATTTTTTTAAAAGTTTAAATAATTTTATTCAGCCAAAGGTTTTTTTTTTTTTTAAAAAAAAGGTCACTTTCTTGGCATTATGCAAGCACATCTTTGAGTGTTTTGATTTATGCATACTGTACTGTTATTTAGTTGAACATCTTATGCACTGAGCTTCTGGAAAATGTCCACATTCAATCATCATTATTTCTGCCACTTTCACATTTATAGAGGGGTTACATTGAAAGAACTTTCCTTGGGTTGTGTATAACATGATTACTAATCACAAGAATAAACTTCAAAGAAATTAATTTTCTTTGTTTATAGTTAAGTTTTTTCCTTCCTCTTTCAGAATGAACGCCCAACTAACCTCATCTCCCCACCAAAATAACACCCATGTGCTTACAAATTAAGATAGTTGGTTTTTTACAAATGTTTTCCCTGATAGAGATTTAAACACTCCACTTTTGGAATGCAAAACCTCGTTATTCACCACTGAAGTAAATATGGGTCTCATTTTGATCTTTATCTTTCCTACTAAATCCTTGGGAGGGAAATAGAGTTTGAGAATTATAATTTCAAATAAAATAAAAACATAATAAGAAACTAAAATAATCCATTCTTAAAAATTATGATACTTGATTAAAATATGAAAAATATATTTATATAGATTGGAGGGGAAAAAAATCTGATTCCCATAGTGCATAATTGCTCTACCAAGAAATCCAAACTTTCTTTCCCTCTGTCTTTGAAACTATTCAAGCAAAAGACCATTAACAGCCTGATGATCCTGCAAAACATGTTTACCTCAGGAAAATTGTTGGGCAATACGGAAACCACAGGGGTGGATTTGGTTGCCCACTCCAACTCTCTATGTTGTCTTCAATTCAAGGTTTGATGAATCAGAGCTGAAAAATATGATCCCTCCCCCCACCTGTTTCTATTAGGAAGTCAAGTAGCAAAAAGTCTATGAACATTATTTTTCCAGTTTCTTATTAATGATATGACACAACTGTAAATTTTAGAAATTGTGGTCCCCACAATCTCCCAAAGGTCATTTGTAACTACATCTCCTATGAGCTATGAGCCCTTGCCTTCCACGGAATAAAGTTGATCTGCTGACAGTAATGAGACAAATACGTATTAGCTTCATGCCTCGGAAACTGTAGTGCCCCTAGTGAATCCTTGACATTTACTGTGTGCAATTTCCCCTGGTGTAAAATGCAGTTTAAAAAACAACTAGAATGCATGAACATGCCGGCAATAGCTATGTCAGCCAAGAACTGACTCATTTAAACGAAGTTATAACCTGTTCCTTGAGTTTTGAGTAGGGTGTATAAATAAAATAGCAGTAGATTCTTGGAAGATAGGTTTAATACGAAATCATAGTTTTACACAGTGTCTTTTTATTTGAATCAGGACTTTGTCATTTTTTTTAAATTGAAGCTTTTAAGAATGTGAGTTTTTCACATGTCAGGGCCTTATAACATAAATCTGATACAATCACTCCTCAACACTTACAATAAAATCCCAAATCCAAATTCTTTCAGAACTGGTATCCACCTCATACACATTATTTTCCCATCACCGTCCTTGTCAAAAAGTCTTGCTCTCCGGCTCTAACATGCCAAACCCAGCTGGTCTCCAGAAGGTCTTTCCCTTGCAATGCTCCTTCCCTCCATCAATAGTTGCATGGTTGGACCCTATCCTTCCTTCCAGGCACACCTCAAATTTCTCCTCCTCAGAAAGACTTTTCTGGACCACTCAACTAATTCAGCCATTGTCACTCACTCACTATCATATTACCCTGTTTTTATACTCTTCATACCATAGTATATTTTTTGCTTATCTTTATTCCAATATAATGTGAGCTCCAGAGAGTAGTAGCCTTTGTCTGGATTATTAAAAAAAATTGCCCTCTTCTTGATATATTTTGATAATTTTCTGTTTTCCACTGAGTATGTATGCTTGGAAATGCATTGAAAAGCACTTCCAAAATCTCAGCAATGGATCACAGAATCTATGAATAATGGAATCAGAAGGATTATATTACTCCAATCACCCTGTTTTAAAGTTGAGAATGCAGAATTGAAATGGTAGACTTAGACCTTCATTTCTGGCTCCTATTTCAAACTTGCTTCTGACATATCAGAATTTATTATGAAGATTTGGCTTTAGCAAACAATATCAGAAATTTTGTCTAAAATTATCAAAATGCTTGAAAATTAAATATATCTTGTTTTTTGAAATTCTGATGAAAGTCTGATTTTTTTTTTTAAGAAATAACCTTTTGCTTAGGTATAAAAATGTCCCACAGTTTTGTCTGTTTCATATATGATTCTCAAAATCATTTTCATTCTCATTTTCAAAGGTCTACATGAAAAACTTATTCATTCATTCCTTCACTCATACCTCAATGCTTGCATAGCACTGTAGTAGACAAAGCAGGGAATAAGAACTAATAGCCACAAAAAGTTTCCCAACAAACTGAGGTAACAAGAGTGACACATAGGTAATCGCTAAATAAATAACAATAAATAATAAATCGCTAATAAACATTTAGGAGTGGATGGATTCAGTGCATGAAGCTCCAACATATTCAGCCAGATTCCCTCAACCTTTCTGTTTTATGAGGTTCGCAGGCTATACAGGCTAACTTCTGTGCATGCCATTGTTTTAGACAGAAATTATATGAATTTGGTGTTCATATAGCTCTAATTGACATGTGTCTTTCATTATTCAAAACAAAAAACCTGAATCATTAAAAATTCAAGTATAAATATTATTCTAGAATAAATGCAAGTGTCATGTAATCAAAACAGTAAAAATCATAAAATGTAAAAGGGTAGGGATGATAAAAGAAGTCCTTGTTGATAAAAGATTTTGGACAGAAATCACTAGGAATTTCAGCATGGGTTAGAAGAAAAGAGACAGAAGAATCTAGACAAAGGCAATCCTGAGGGACTTTACTAGGACCAAGGCTTTCCTCTGGTAACAGTATCTTATATTGCTTTGGTGAACCACTACTCTCAAATTGTTAGTCCATCTACTACCCTAGGCTTGAGGGGTGTGCAAAGAAGTGTTTTGTTTCTCTGGACATAGTGAAACCTTTGTAAAGGATCATGATCCCAGTCAACACACTTCAGAATCTGATGGGACTTTAACCTGATTGATTGGGAAAGGGACAAGCTCTTTTTTACTTGAAACAGAGCTATGAGGACATAAGTCTGATACTACTGGAAGCCGACACAAGAGGAGGGTCCATTTCTAATATACTAGAAAATAGAAAACATACATGAAGTAAGAACAAGTCTTTTAGAACTTATTAAGTCCCTATGTAGCTAAAGTTATAAACCTTCCCCTGAATTTTTCAATTCCATTGGCCAAGAAATTCACTTATTTGCTTAAGCCAGATTGTCTGGGTTTTTTTGCTACTTACGAGCAAAAGAGTCCTGAACAGTGGTAGTTGGAAGTGTTTGAAGACATTTTTGGTTGTCAATATACTGCAAGAGTTCTACTAGCATTTAATAGGTAAAGACCAGAGATTTCTAATGTTCTGTAAAACCGTAGAAAAATTCTGCAGAGAGAAAAATTTTTCTGCCTTGAATGCCAACATTCGTTCGTTAGAGGAACACTGGGTTGCTGAGAAGTATGTCACTTAGATGAAATCTTGCATGTAGCCTGCATATAAGAGGAAACATACGTATAAAGTTTAGGAGATGAAAAAGAGACCAATAAGGTCTCAGGGAGCTTTATATATGGCAGTAGGGAAATACAACTATACAGGCTCTGCCATTAATAGTATACATAATAAAAGCTGTATACTGCAGATTATCTCAAGGTAACGGGAAACCATGGAAGTTTTTAAAGCAGTAGGTTAATGTGATAATAAACAGTGTTATGGGATGATTAATTTGGAAGAATTATATTGGATAAATTACAAAGTAGAGGGAAAGGAGGCAGAAAGACTGAGTGGGCCCGGGACCCTCATGGAAGAAACTGTGGATTTATATTCTCGGTTTTTGTTGTTGTTTCCCCAGCATAGTAAGATTAGATGTGTATTAAGAGTGCAATAAGAAATCAGCCCTTTTGGCAGAGAGAGAGAGGGAGAGAAAGAGAGAATGTGATCATGGCTAAAGTCCAAATAGAGGCTATGATCAAAAACAGAAAAAATAAACAGTACCGTCTTGATGTGAAGTGTGTTTCTGGTTCTTTTGTGAATGACACCATTTACTTAGCATCAACAAGACCATTATTATTTGACTAGAACTATAAAGCTGTGAAATGATTGAATGTGAATTGGATAACTTCACACATCAGACATTTATCCAAATTTGAACTTTAACAAGAAAATACTTTATACAAATTATATAGAATAAAGTAAAACACAATATATTTAATAAGCATGCATTTATAAAATATGTATTTTAATTTCTGCCAATACAGGAAAAAAATGCTTGCTTCGTTTTTCTAATTGGTAAAGTGACACAACACTTATTTGTGGTTTTTATTGACTTAGAGATTCGTATTCTTTAAACATTCTTTCATAGTGTATGCTGTGCTTTTGATAATCAGTATTTTTACTACCAGAGAATGTGTTAATTGCCAGCACCAGGCCTACTATGGAATTGAAACACAAAAGTGGAAGGTGAAATTTTATTTTGTTTCTAGGAAGTTCAATTGTTGATGCTGTAAATATTAAGCCAGACAGTTAACTAATCTTATTGATCATTGTAGTAGACTGAAAATTTGTGTCTTTCTTCTCCTCTCCCTAAATTTGTACATTGAAGCCCTAACCACTAAGTGTGGCTATATCTGGAGATGCCACTACTCATAAGAGTAGAACTCTGTTCTGATAGAATAGTGTCCTTGTAACAGCAGAAATCAGAGAGCTCTTGCCTTCTCTCTCCCGACCTCACTATGCACACGCCTGGGAGAAAGGCCCATGTAAGAACAGAGTGAGAAGGCAGAAAGGAAGAGAGCCCGCACCAGGAACCAAATGGGCTGACAACTTGATCTGGGGCTTCTAGCCTTCAAAACTGTCAGAAAATAAATTTTTGTTGTTTAAAACACCCAGTCTATGGTATTTTGTTACGGCAGCCTGAACAAACTAATACAATCACTGTACACAAAAATGGAAAAAAAGTTAAAGGAAGGAGAGAAAGAAAACCAAAGAAGCACAGCGATTTCTGTGGTCAGTGCTTAAAAGAAAATGCACAGGGAGAGAAATGAAATTATTAATTTTGTGATAAAAAGTGTGGAAGAAATAAAAAATTATTATAAATATTGAACACAAGGTAAGAAAAGAATGCTTACCAGAGGATTAATATCCTATGGACTTTTTGCATCTAATAAGAATGTATAACAGTTATCATGCAATATCTTGCAACAAGGGTTTCTCTTTATATTATTATTTTTCCTCCTACTAGTTTCCAACCTCTTTGGGGCGAATAGCTCTATTTGTGTCTTTATTTATATTCCACATCCACATCTATGTCTAATAAAGGCCTTGATAACAGTTCCTAGTTTTCATTTCATGAATATATATTGATTGATTCATAGATTTTAAAGATAGCATATCATTATCATATTTTTATTATCCATTCTCTTGTCTATATACCTAACAGACTACAAATTCCTTGAGAGCAGGGACTGTGTTTTTTCATCAGGTAGTAGGTATTCAATAAATAGCTACTGAGTATAAATAAATGACATAATAAATCAAATTGAAAACAGGAAGCTGTGAATTGAGTGCAAGGGATTTCTTTCTTAAATGAAAAATTAATTTTGAAAATGTCTCTGTAGTGGGAAGCCATTGTCATTGGGGACTTTAACAGGGAAGCTTGGAGAATGCTAAAAGCGAATAAATGTGCTGGAGGGGACTAAAAGTTGAGATTCTGTGTTGAGACGGCTTTAGAACAGATAAATTTCTTAGTACATCATAGAACCATAAACATTCAGGACAATAAAAATTAATGCTGAAACCCAAAGAAAGGTAAATACACACACACACACACACACACACAAAAGAAGATTATTGCTTCTTTGTCTATATATGCATAAACAAAGGAGCTCCTTGCTCTTATTTTGAAGGATTTACAAAACATAATTATTTCTGTTTAATCTATTTAAAAATATCTTAAAATGCTACAGGGAAGATCAGGAGTCTATAAACGTTCTGACAAACATTCTTTTCCTCCTCAATTGTCCAACACATCAAACACATGACCTCTGTCCATCTTGAAGCATCTGTTCCTTGACTGTTTTGATCAGAATGTAACAACAAAGATAAACATAGCTAATAGCCTTCTGTACTGCAGTACCAGCTAGTTAAAGACAATAGTAACTGCTGAACAGTGAGACACCTCAGACCCCGCATCACCCAGTGCTTTAGAAAATTTTCAAGGGCAAATGTACTTGGCATTGAATTTAGGTTTGAATGGAAGTAACTTCTCTCTTCTGAGTGGCAGCTTTGAAGAATAATTAGGAAGCACTGGAATAAAAATTTCACTTTATAAAATCCTAGATTTGGTCATGCAACAAGATGTCATTGTAAGTGGAAGATAGCTTATTTTAAAGAAAAAAAACAGAGTATGAAGAACTGAAATGAGAGATTGGAGTGAAAGAAGGAGGGGGAAAAGAGGAAAAGGAAGAAAACAGCAAAAATCAGGATTCTCTTCGAGTATGCCAAAGGTCAAATTATGTTTAATAACCTTTCTAATTTTATGAGTTATAAATATGATGATAGTCATGTCATGACATCATTTAGCCCTAGAATTGAAGGAGTGCTTGGTCATTTAGATAATGGAGCTGGGGATGGTAATAGGATGAAACGGATAGTGCAGGGTGACAGGTTAGTTCTTTTAGGATCATAGGCTCCTTCCTAGTGCTGCATAAAAGGGATTATTATACTGGCTTTCAGAAGTATCTTGACATTTCCATTAAAATCATGATTTTGACAGGTTTATGTATTCAGCCCTTTTCATTTGCATGGGATTGAAACTTGACATTAAAAATCCTTAGACCAAATGCATTTTAAACATCACACATACTCGCATATTTATGTATGCACACAGTAAATGCAACATGTAAGTCTACATGGTATATATCATTTTTAATAGTTCTTATATTTTATAGTTTTTACTGAATTCCTCATTACTTTGGTAAATGTTAAATAATCTATCTAAAAGATGAAAAATATTTGAAGAGTTTGAATGAATGTGGTCTGCATGAAAAGTTATGTTTTTGGTAGTAGCCAAGATACTTACTTCTTAACAAGTTAAGTATTACAGGCTTTTAGTACAATCATTTTAGATTTGGTGAGGGCTTTATATCACTAATGTGTTATTAAAATTTGGCTTTTATTTTTCAAGGGCTATGCATTTCATTTAAAGCCACCACATTTTATTCATTTAAAGTCCCCAGCACAGACTCATCATCACTTATCAAGTCAAATTGGACTTTCTTTACTATGGTTTGTGCCTTTGCTGCTCAAAGGGTTGTCAAAGGACCAGCAACACTGGCATTACCTGGGAGCCTGTTAGAAATGCAGAATGTCACGCCCCACATTAGACCTGTTAAATCACAGTTTTCCTTTTAACAGTATGCCTAGCTAATTCACATGCACATTAAAGTTTGAGAAGTTCTGGTCTCAATAATACACAAAACAAAAACAAGAAAAACACTCTGTAAAATATTCTGGGATTTTCTCTTTTAAAATTATCAATATTATTAGAACTAATCAATCACCAAAACTTTCAGCCCTTTATTGGATACTTGATGTCATGTGTAAACCTCTCAAATTTTTGATAGGTTAGCATGTGATTTCACTGTTGTTAAAGCCCTATATAGCAAGGGTTGACAAGTTGGTCCTTGGGCCAAATCAAGCTCATAGTCAGTTTTTCCATGGCTTGTGAGCTAAGAAAGGTTTAAACATTCTTAAATGCTTGAAAAAATTCAAAGGAATAATATTTTTTGACACAAAAATTATATAAAATTTAAATTTCAAAGTCTATAAATAAATTTTTAGAAAATTTACTTATCATCTAAGGTTGCAACTGCATAGTTGAGTAGTTATATGAACATATGTCTTACAAAGACAAACATATTTACCATTTGGACATTTACAGAAAAAAATTGTAGCACCCCACTCTGTAATGCAGATTTTTGTGTGTGTGACATATGATAATACTGTTAGGCATGAGGCTGCTTTGTTAGATAGACGTATCCCATGCTCTTTAGAATTTTGGACTCTCAAGATAGGTGAATAGAGAAATAAATACATAAATCAGAAATTATTTTTATTTTGCCTTGAAAGCAGTAAATGAAAAGTTTTATATCATCTGTAAACATTCATAATATACTGTTAAAATTTTAGATTATATGTCTTAGTTTTGTGCTATTATGATAGAGTACCTAAGAATGGATATTTCATAACAAACAGAAATTTATTGGCTGACAGTTCTGAAGGCTGGAAAGTTCAATATCAAGGTGCTGGTATCTGGTGAGCACCTTCTTGCTGTGTCATCACAAGGCAGAAGGCCAGAAGGAGAGAGAGCAAGAGGGAACTGAACTCACATTTTCACCAATCTCACCTAAAAGGGTGGAGCCCTCATGGATTAATCACTTCTAAGAGGTCTCACCTCTTAATGCTGTTACAATGGCAATTAAATTTCAACATGAATTTGGGAGGAGACAAACATTCAAACCACAGCATTATATGAGGACTTTAGAATTACGTAAAATCTAATGGGCATAACTTAGGAGAGTAATATATGAGAAAGGCTATGGGGGCAAGATTTGCTTTATATTTAACTGTACTTTCAAAATTAGGGCATAGCTTCTGTGGAACATTCCTCAGAACCTCTGATATTTCTGATTTTTAGTTGGCTCTTTGATTTTTTTTCAGAGTTAACATCCACAAGTTGCCCACTTCCCTGGAGATTTGATGAGTGGTAACAAATCCTTTCCAGGACATGGTCACAAAATTAAAATACACAGAAATTGTTGGTGAGTTGTAAATATCTATCACAAAACCCATGAGTTTCACTCTAAAGGAAAGAAGAAACAACAGTTGTTCAGGCAGTTATATGTAAAATATCTTAGCGGATTAGAAGATAGCAGTGCCAGGAAACAAAAAAGACAGAAGAACTAGTACCACAATCTATGACTTAAGAAAAGAACACAGGACTTCAAAAGCGTAATAGGGTATTATTGCAATATGGCAGAATATAATGATTACTGTTCATAATGATGGCTCTCAGTTACCAATAGAAGAGATATTTCATACTCTCTATTTAAAATAATAAAACAATGTAATTTTTGACATATTTTAGAAGGATTGCCATCAAAATGCTTAGCTAGAAACTGTGCTGCGAGAGAGATATATTAGTTATCTGGAATATTTGAATATGTGAACATCTTCACCAACTATGTTGGGTTATGAGATATCACTATTCTAAAACAATGACTAGAAATAGTATACCTGTACTTATTCATACCGACAGGATCAGCCATTAAGGAAGAGAGGTTAGCTCATAGGGGCCAGCAAAAGTACCTAGTGAGGCTTGTGAACAGTTTACATTTCCCAATGTAACTTTTTTTAAATTTTGCATTTATTTTCTGAATTATTTTTCACTGTGAATCTATAAGAATTGCAGTCCACACTAGAGAAAGTAGAAGTACAGAACCACAAGACCGATTAAAAAAAGTTTAATCATATTTTTAAAAATGAGACACTTGCTCAGAAAGAGCTTTCCAGTCACCTACAGGGTATTTAGGTAGTTCTTTAGTAATGTACTGTATTTGTCTCACATTTATTCAAATAAATTGGTTTGAAAATGTGTAAAAGTGTATATTCTATTGCTTGCCTCAGAGAATAGACTATGTTGCATTGCATTCTAGCAATGAGCACCAGGTTAGCATTCAGCTAGTGTTTCCTTCATGGCCTGTAACTTGGCTCATTCTTCAGCTGAAATGGGCCAATTTAAAATAGTCTGAGAAAGAAAAGTGGGGAAAAAAGCTAATTGTCTACAAAGAGGTGTTAAGAAAGAAATAAAAATACAGAAAATTAGGAGTTGAAGAGTTATTTTTTTTAGCTGTGGCAGCCTGCTGTCTGAGGACTTGTACCAGTAATTTGTGAAGATGTGTGGGTATTGAATTGCTCTGCATACAAAGCCAGTCCAGGGAGTGATAACTCCAAAACCAGCTTTGACTTGAGTGGATTAGGTGCTAAGTGGGTTTAACAAAGTTACCCAGAGCATTACATCATGTTCCTCCCACTTCTTGTGACAGAAGCTATTATTTCCCTGGGACTCTGCTGAAAATGAAGTGGGCAAGAATATGAAAGGGGTGGAAGTCTACGGAGATAGGAAAGATGGGTGAAAAAAGGGCATCCTCATGATAGCCATTGCATTTAGAAAATGGGGGATAATTTTGCTGAAATCCGAAGTGTCTGGCTTAAAATTGTATCTTAATTATATTTCTACTCTGGTGAAGATTTAGCAAGATTATCCCGTAAGTTTCCTACTTGTGTACTCAATTTTGTGATAAATTGGGTTCCACAAACATTTGAGATAAGAACCAATAAAAATGACCCCCTTTTCCCTCCCTCCTTAACTTCCTTTTTCTTTCGTTCCTTCCTTTCTTTTCCCTCATTCTCTCTTTCTCTTCTTCATTCCCTTCCTTCCCCCATGCCACGGCCACGTAATGGATACAGATCCAAACACAAAGTATTTGCTCTCAAGCAGAACACCTGGGAAATTATAATATAGAAACAGGAGGAAACAGAAATGACCAGTCTATTTGACAAGAGGAAGAAGAAACATCCTGCCGTGGGGTTATACAAATATTTACATCAGCCACTGATCCGATATGTGAGTGTGAAACTGAAAGGGACTAAAGTATCAAAAAGTGGTTGAATAAAAGTAAAACCAGCCACTTTCGAATGTTCCTCTGTTAACCAGACAGTAAGGATGACATCCATAGAGAAGCAAAGTTTGTTAAAAATAAATAATATTTGGAAAGTTTAAAATATCTGCTATTAAAACTGTGATGCAAAGTTACTTAAAAAGTCACATCATCTTATCCTACCTTAACCTTCCAAGCAAATAGCACTTAGAATTTGAAGTTCTGCTGTACTTTGCCTGAGAATTATTTTCCATTGTGTAACCTTGCCAATTATCTTCTAAATAAGAGAAGAGACCTAGGGAACCAAACTTTTATCACATAAGACAATCTGATCCTAGCCTTGGCTTTCACCACCTTAAACAAGCATCACAGAACAGAGCCATTGTGTCGCATTTTCTTTGTCAAAGAACAGGGAGAAGACAAATGATTTTAAAGTAGAAAAGAGAGTGCTTCTAAAGAAGTTTTTCTTACAGGATATTATGTGACAATTTCACTAGCAGTCAGCAAATAATATTGTTCACCAATTAAACTACAGTCTACCCTTCTGGCAGGTGATATCCAGCTGATAAGCTTTATTAATGGTCACCTTAGAAATATTTAGATACGTAGTTGATGTATCCTTCTTGATTTTTCACTTCATTAATCCCTTGTTTAACCTTGTCTCCCATTTTTGTGACTTTCTTAATTTTTATAACTGGTAAGCTCATCACAACTAATTAAAAAGCTTTATTAAACCAACATAAACAATGACTTTTCCGAAGCTACTATGGCATGTGAATCTATTTATAATATTTTAATATTTTCTTAGGCCTGAGCTACATTTGACAATTTTTTTCTGTTCAAGCCATTCAGCTTGTGTTAGTCTCTCCAAAAAGTAACTGATGTTTTTTTTTTTCACAGTGCAAATAAAAGAATGATATTTAAAACACTGGATTTGTATATGAAGGAGGAGTAATAGAATTCTGTCCTGTAAACATTTTTTTTTCTGTTTGCAATCCTTGAAAAAGTATGAATATGAAAGGAATAGCTCTTAATCTAATGCTCAATAATAACTCAGATGGAGGCACAAGGTCAGCCTGACAAACATCTGAAGACATCAGCAGTATACTTTTTTTCAGATTTTACTCAGATATAATGCCTTATATTTCTGGGGCTGGACAAATGCAAACAACCAAGGGGATATTTTCACTATCCTCAGTGGAAAATCACAACACTTAGATTTCTTCATCAGTTGCTGACTTAACAATTGCGATTTTGTTCGAACACATCAAGCCCACGACATATTCTAAAAATTATTTGAATGGCTACAATTCCTCTTTTTAAAATTAAAAAGGGGGAAAAAGGACTAGCACATAACCTGCTTATAATAAAAGCGTGCGGATATCTATGAAAGAGCGGACAGGTGTTGAAGTGTTTTCAAGCATATTGGCTCAGAACCTGGGTGGTGAGTTAAAGGCAAAAGCTGGAATTCAAGTTTCAGAGAAGAATTAAATATTTAGAGGGACTCTAGATTATTAATTTAGCTGTGTTATTTTTAAGTCATATCTTCAGTTTCAGTTAAGGGAAAACTTATATTCTTATTTTCAATGTTAAAAAAAAAAAAATCCTGTCTTCTGTAACTACCGTCTTTCCTTTGTATACTGTGCGTGTGTGTGTGTGTGTTTTAGAGAAAGTGCAGGTAACACTTAGAGAAATGTCATAACTAATGGAAGAAGAAATGATTATTAGTAGGAATTTTGCAATACTGTGTCAGGAACATGCCCCAAAATAGCTTTAGGTTGATGGGGAATACTTAAGCTGCCAGTGGTTTAACCATTACTGACAAAAATCCCCTAGGGCAAGGCAAGTGATGAGCAATGTAAGAAGCAGGCGGAACACAGTTCTGGACAAACGCACAAGCCCTCGTCAAATGTGGAAACTGCCCAGATGCATCCATGTATGTCTCAAGCCTGCACCCAGAGCCCCACCAAACTCCATCATCTTGTAGCACAGACATCAACATCTCTGATATGTTTACTGACAAAAGAAGGATCCTGATGTTGGGATCATTGCCAAACAGAACTCTTTGGGTTTGGCTGCCTTATTCTTTAACATGCCTACATAAATCAAGATTCCTAGTTTGGTTCTCATAAGCTCTCTGTTGCTTATAAAATGAAAATGATGTAACAGTTTCCTTGATGTTGTTGTGAAAAGCATCAAATAATTTTTAGCTATTATTATTATGTTTTTTTTTTTTCTTGACAGTTTCTGGCAAACCATAGATGGGAAAACAGTAGATTTCAAAATTTAAATGTATTTAACAACCCTTCTGTTTCCTTTGGGTGATAACAATGTGTTTTTTTTTTTATTTCAGAATATTACAGGGGTACAAACGCTTTGGTTACATATATTGCCTTTGCACCTCCGGAGTCGGAGCTACAAGTGTGCCCATCACCCAGACATTGGGAACTGCACAAGCATTTTAAATCCCTTAATTCTCTGCTTTTCCATGATAACGTCTCAATCACGAAGAGAATTCGTCCAATGTATTATTGATAAATATACTAACATCTTTTTAGGTTTATTTTATGGACAAGGTTTTAGGAATGTCAAAACATTGAAAATATGTAAATATAAATATTTCACTGAGCTCATAGCTACTAAAATTTGCCTGGAATATAAGCACTGGGTAAAAGAATAAACATCAAGTTAAGGAAATTCCTGACATTGAAAGCAAATACAGAGAGATCTGTCATCAAGATTATTTCAATATGACAGTTCAATAGATAATAGTTAAGAAAGAAAAAGACAAATTCTCTCACCTAGTTGAAAAAATGTTCTAGGTGTTCTTTATGTGATGAAGAAACATGGCAAAGCAATGGGCAAAACATGTTTAGAATTCTTTTACTTTCCAATGGCATTTCCATAGTAAGCAGAAAGCTTTCAGATCCTCTTTTCCTGAAACGAATTGATTTCTACTTTTTTGTTTTGTTTTTGAGGAGCACAAGGTAGGAATTGGCAGAATCATATGCCTACTAAGAGAAGTGAAGTCAACATTCCTGGGTTCACATTCTAGATGCACTGCTTGTTAACTTTGCAACCTTGGCAAACCACATCCTCTCTTGACGCCTGAGTTTTCTCATGGATTGCATGTTGGATCACAGTAATGTGTGCTTTATTTATGATTAGGGTCATTGTGAGGGATAAGGAACATGACACATGCTGCCAAGGTCAACACATCTGACACATGTTACATTAATCAATGTTAGTTTTATTACTGTGTTGGATGGAACAGTGTTTTCATTCTAGCCTCCACATTTATTAAAGTCCTCACTGAGAGCTGTGGTGAAATAAGCTTAGGAAACAATAAGTTAAAGAACATTGGGACAGTGTATCTTCTGAGATATTTCCGTTTCCAAGAATGTATCATAAACTTTAAGGAGGAGAGAAAAATATGTAGAATTTTCCAATTTTGTGTGAAATCCTTTCTTGTTGTTGTTGAGGTAGTGGGACTTGTATGCCAACAGAACTTTGAAAATGTCACTTATTATCTGCACCCCTCCAGTGGAATATCCCAAGTTAAGTCTCTTACGCCTTTAGTAGATAATTCAAGGTGCTATTAGTTAAGTTTACTTCTGAAATCATAGCCCTTGATCTTATTTCCCATGAATTCAAAAATCTTTAGCTGTTTTCCATGACTGTAGAAAAAACTCTGAACTCTTTAGCATGGCATTCAATGACTTTGATAATATGACTTTAACCTTTCCTTCTCACCTCTTTTCCAATCATACTGATGTCTCCTGAAAACACCAGGTATTCATGGTTTCTTACACTATTTCCTAATTTATAATGAATCCAAATGATTTCTTCATCTAACAAAACTACTCAAGAAATAACTCTTGTGTCCACACATCTGGGAAGCTTTCCTAGGACCATTTTCTTCTAAGATAGAATTTCTGGACTTCCATAATTTTGTCTTTCACAGTTTGGCTATAGCAATTTATTCAACAGAATAATTATTAAAAATTGTGTCTGAATCCATTTTTCCTACTTCTTGTGATTTCAGAAAATGAATGGGATATGTCTTATTCATCCTTTTATCTTCAGTGCCTGCAATGATGTCTAATCCCTAGCAGGTACTCAGAGAATTGATTTTGAAAAACTGGGAATACTGGGAAAATACCAAAGCATAGGCCTGCTGCTATGGGTTAGAAGCAATATCCCCAAATACAGAAGAGCAAAAGCTACTATTATTGCTCTTTTAAAACACCATATGTCTCAAGGCAGGCGTCCACAGGTGTGCTCACCTGCAGGTAGTGAGTGCAAGTCAATCAAATTATGCCAATTTCTCCTACATATGAAATATATTTTTTAGTTTCTTGTCAGCAGTAGAATTGGGACAGTCATAGGTTACTTGAATCAAGGAGGCATATTTAGTTTATGTCTATTGGAAAAATGTGAACACAACGTATATGTAGGCATTTCATAACCGATTTATGCATTTAACAAATGTGATTATTGATTAAAGTATCTTCAAATTTCAGGGGAAAAAGTGCTAACCAATCTGAAGCAAGAAGTCATTTTTTTCATTACAGTAAACATAAGTCTTACTTAATAAACTTTGCAACACAGAAGAAAATGGATATTTCTTCTGAAAGAGCAACTAGGTTTAAACAGTTTTCAAATTGATGAAGCCTCTGTAGCTTCCACTACCATCAGGAAGAACAAGAAGATTGATTTAAGTGGAAGGAAAAAAGTGACTTCTATCTAATAGTCAAATGTAAAAATATTGAATGCAAAATTGACATGAATGCTGCAATTTGACAGCTTCTGAGTTTAAAGTCCTCCTCAAAAGAGAAATAGAAATTTCTGAACAATCATGAAATTTTGGTAAATGAAAATAACCCAGTTAAGGGAGAAAAAGAAAAAGCTGATGTTAGGAACCTTGTATTGTTTACAAAGAATCACGTATGTTCATTTATTGATTCAAAACTTCTTTGATCTAAAAGACAAGCCAATGTGACTTGTTGATGTTAGGACGACTTCATACAGATGAAACTAACTGTTCTGAGAAAGATATCTTAGAACAGTGCTTCCCAACCTTTCTCATGTCAGAGGAAATAGAAAAAACATAGAAAATGATCATTTTGTAGGGCACCTGGGATGAACTGATGTTACTGCTCTTGGTTGGAGGGAATGAGCCCAACAGTGTGTATCTTACATTATTCTCCACCCTGCTCACTGCCCTCTTGCCACGTGACTCTCTTTCCCATTGTAGTCTCTGTGCCTTTGTGATTCCAGTTACTTGTGATTGTGATGGTGTTTCTCCAAACTTCACATGGGCCTCTTCCTACTCTAATTCATACCTCTGCTAAAATTCCACCTCCTCAGGAAGATTTTCTCTGAATACCCTTTCTAAAACAGACACCCCCATCTCTCATTATTCCTTATTTGATTTTTCCCTCACATAATTTATGATTGTCTGAACTTATACAATTACTTATTTAATTAATTTTGCTTATCTCTTCTGACTATGCCATAGAAATAACAATTTTTGCCTCCCTTTTCATCATTCTTTCCTAGCACTTGGCAGAGTAAGTATGCAAATATTTATTTGTATTTGTTGAAAGTATGAAGGAACAACTGTTTCTTAGATCATAGGGTTTGCTGTTCCCTTCTTTGGAACAAGTGTGAACGTTTTGTTATGTTATGCACACAAAGGCACACGTTCACCTCTGACAACAAAGTATTTGACATGCTAACCATTGTGTTTATTTTTCAATGTTATTCTCAGTTCACATGGAATATCTAAGGCCTGATGGAAGGTTTCCCTAGATCACAGAGAACAAAACGAGCTAATTAATAACTTTTGATAACCAAAAAGCCAAAGTTATGGAATAAAAAAATAAATTTGAAATAATATTTTGTGAGCCAGTTTGCTATGTCCCATATTCAACCCACATAACATTTTAAAAAGAGCATAAAAATTCTTTACACTAAAACAGGAGAAACTTAAAATTTGATGCTGTGGACAGGATGGGTATAATTAGTTCCCTCATACTCTAGTGCTGCAGTCCCCAACCCTGGGGCCACAGACCAGGACCAGTCCATGGCCTGTTAGGAATCCGGCTGCACAGCAGGAAGTGAGCAATGAGAGAGTGAGTGAAGCTTCATCTGTATTTACAGCTGCTCCCCATCGCTTGCATCACTGCCTGAGCTCTGCCTTTTGTTAGATCAGCGGTGGCATTAGATTCTCACAGAAGCTCGAACCCTATTGTAAACTGCACATACGAGGGATCTAGGTTGTGGCTCCTTATGACACTCTAATGCCTGCCGATCTTAGGTGGAGCTGTGGTGGTGATGCTAGTGCTGGGGAGCAGCTGCAAATACAGATTATCATTAGCAGAGAGGTTTGACTGCACAGAGACCATAATAAATCAATTGCTTGCAGATTCATATCAAAATCCTATCAGTGGCCCGGTGCGGTGGCTCACGCCTGTAATCCTAGAACTCTGGGAGGCCGAGGCTGGTGGATCGCTCAAGGTCAGGAGTTTGAAACCAGCCTGAGCAAGGGCAAAATTCCGTCTCTAAAAATAGAAAGAAATTAATTGGACAACTAAAACTATATATAGAAAAAATTAGCCAGGCATGGTGGTGCATGCCTGTAGTCCCAGCTACTCGGGAGGCAGAGGCAGAAGGATCGCTTGAGCCCAGGAGTTTGAGGTTGCTGTGAGCTTGGCTGACGCCACGGCACTCTAGCCCAGGCAAGAGAGTGAGACTCTGTCTCAAAAACAAAACAAAACACAACAAAAAACCCCATCAGTGAGTGTCAAGTGACAATTAAGCTGCATCTGGTGGCAGGCTTTAAGTAAGAATCCAACATTATTTTAGTTCGTGACTGGCCTGCCCTTTATTTTATTTAAACCACTTCCACCTGAGCCTCTTTCCCACACTGCACACTTGTCTCAGGCACAGTTTTGGTAAGCCCACAAGCTAACCCTAGCAAAAATGAGTAAAAAACAAACATTGCTGGAGAGCTTCTTTGAAAAGGGGGACAGACCTAATGATGAAACAGCAGAAGACTCTAAGACTGGTAACAAAATGAAAGGTGCATTTAAAAGAAAAAACCAGCAGTCCTACTTAAAATAGGTTTTTTTGTAACAGGTGATTCACATTCTCCAAGCCCACTTTATATAATATGTGGCAACTGGCTATCCAACAAACCCATGAAACCTTCAAAACTGCTTCAACACATGGAGACCAAGCACCCTGCATCATAAGACAAGATTTTGGAGTTCTTCAAAAGAAAAAAAAAACATGAACACAAAGAACAGAAGCAATTATTGAAGGTCACCAGTTCATCAAATGTGTCTGCACTGAGAGCATCACGTTTACTAGCTAACCACATTGCTAAAGCTAAGAAGCTCTTTACTGTTGGTGAAGAGTTGGTCCTGCCTGCTGCTAAGGACATTTGCCGTGAACTTTTAGGAGAGGCTGCAGTTCGAAAGGTGGCATGTGTTCTTTCAGCTAGCACTGTAACTAGATGAATTAATGAGATAGCAGAGGATATTGAGGCACAATTGTTAGAGAGGATTAAAGAGTCACCATGGTAAGCAATCCAGGCTGATGAGTCTACCGACATTGACAACAAGGCAACAATGCTTGTTTTTGTGGGATATATTTTCAGGAGGATGTGCATGAGGATATGTTGTGTGCACTGTTATTGCCAACCAACACCATAGCTGCAGAACCAGTCAAATCTTCGAATGATTACATTTCAGGAAAATTGAACTGGTCATTTTGTGTCGGTATATGCACAGACGGAGCAGCTGCCATGACTGGACGGCTTTCTGGTTTCACTACTTGGGTCAAGGAGGTTGCTTCTGAATGTGAGTCTACACACTGTGTCACCCAGAGAGAAATGCTGGGTAGCCAAAAAATGTCACCTGAACTAAACAACATTTTGCAGGATGTGATTAAAACCACATTAAACCACATATCAACCACATTAAAGCACATGCCCTTAACTCACGTCTGTTTGCACAGCTCTCTGAGGAGATGCATGCAGAAAACACACATCTTCTCTTATACACAGAAGTGAGGTGGCTTTCTAAAGGTAGATAACCAGCTAGAGTTTTTGAGTTACAAGAGCCGCTCCAGAAATTTCTTTTAGGAAACAGTCACCACTGGCAGCACATTTCAGTGACAGAGAATGGGTTGCAAAACTTGCTTACTTCTGTGACATGGATTCAACCTGCTCAATGAACTCAATCTATTTACTTAACGGGAGAACAACAACTGTGTTCAAGTTGGCAGATAAAGTGCCTGCATTCAAAGCCAAACTGGAATTATGGGGGCAACGAGTGAACATTGGGATTTTTGACATGTTTCAAACATTAGCAGAGATTTTGAAAGAGATTGTTGAGCCAGGGCCTTCTCTCTCCTAGCTGGTGCATGATCACCTATCTCAGCTTTCAAAAGAGTTTGAGCATTACTTCCCAACTACAAAAGGAATGGAACTAAGAAGGAATGGAACCATGACCCATTTGTGAATAAGCCAGGTGAATCGATTTTGTCTGTGCTAGAAGAGAATCAACTGTTTGAAATTGCAAATGACAGTGGCTTTAAAAGTATGTTTGAGACAACTTCAAATATTCATAGGTTCTGGATTAAAGCCAATGTGGAATAACCTAAGATTGCCACAAAAGCACTGAAAAGCTTGCTTCCACTTCCAACAACTAGAATGAGATTACAGAGTAGACTGTACACAAACAACACACTTCGGGTGTCACTGTCTCCCATCACTCCGTCTAGTTGCAGGAAAACAAGATGGAACCGTCTAGTTGCAGGAAAACAAGCTCAGAGCTCTCACCGATTATGCATTATAGTAAGTTGTATAATTTTTTCATTATATATTGCAATGTAATAATAATAGAAATAAAGTGCACAATAAATATAATGCACTTGAATCATCCCAAAACCAATACCGCCTTCCCCCTAGTCCATGGAAAAATTGTCTTCATGAAACTGGCCCCTGGTGCCAAAAAGGTTGGGGACTGCTGCTCTAGCATGTTGTGGGAGTAGTAGAATAGACTTAGGTATGTGGCCAATCCAAGCAGATGGTATCAGAAGCATCTATGCTTGGTCACTTATGGCCACAGATTGACATAGGAAAACATCCAAAAAAATCCCCATGTCTTTGCTGAGAGATGGTAGATGAGTAGAGAAGGATCCTACACCTAAAGTGCCTCTCAGTTAGCATGACATACGTAAGCCAGAACATGGAGGCCAGTTGCGAACTTGGATGTCTCTGTAGATGCTAATGGGAATAGTGCACTAGCCTGGGTAATGACAGCTCAGATAGCTGTGTGGTCTATTAGAGTACTACATAAAATTATTTAAACTTAGATACGACCTGTGGAGAAGACGGATTACCCATTGAATTTTTGAGACAATTCTTATTTGACAAAGTTTACTCTCAATTATCTAAGTGTAAATTTGCCACTCGGTTTCAAGTTTCAGTTCTGGTAACGAGAGTGAAGTTTTTTTTTTTTTTTTTTTTTTGGACAAATTGTCATACAGATAAGAACTATAAACTCACTGAACTGAGAGTAATCCAAAGAAGGCTGAAACTAGGGATTGACTCGTGAATGAAGCAAATCATGTGAGACCCACCTGCATGGATTTACACATCCCAAGGGAGGGCAATCCTCATTGGATGAGGCTCAAGGCTGCTAAACTCAAACAGAAAACTGAACTGTTTCATGGCTTGGGTATCAGAGAAAGGAGCTTGGGGCTACTAGAAAGACTAGAACTAGAAAAAGATGAAATCTCAGAAGGAAAACTTGTCAGAAGAGGGAACTCCCAATCCGAGCTTAGACTCCTATTGAGTACTTGACTGACTCCTGAACTGTATATGAATAGGGGATATTCTAGAAAGTCCCTAGAAAGCAAAAAACTGGAAGGCTAAGAAATGTGACCAAGGATTCCAGCTGCTATTCCCACAGGGGAGACAGAGATTGGAATCCATTGAGTTATAAGGTCTGGAGAAACACAGTGGGACTTTCCATTAACACCATAGAAAGGCCAGACACTTTAAAAATGAAGACCAGATTGTTTGCATGTTAAAAAAATTAATAAATAAATAAGATATGCTCTGCACAGTGAACATGAGAACATTGGCATAGCTATGTTGCATAAGATATTCAAAGACAGAGATAATGAAAATCATTTCACAATGACAAAAAGGCAAACTCACTAAGGAAACAGCAATCATAAATACCTAAGCAGTGATAGCAAATTTTCAAAATACATAAAACAAAACAAGATATTAATAGAATTAAAAGTAGAAACAGACAAATCCGTGATCTAGTTGTAGATTCTAATACTCCTCTCTCAATCTAAATAAATGATAAAGCAAATAGATAGAACTCAATAAGGATACAGAAAATGTAAACAACCTTAAGAAGTACTTTGAACTAATTATTATTTATAGAACCTTATATCCAACAACTTCAGAAAACAGAATCTTTTCAAGTGCACATGGAAATTACCACACCATAAGCCAAGTACCAATAAATTTTAAAAGTTGAAGTCTACTACCATAACTTAATTAATTTAGAAATCAATAAAGGTAAAGTATCTAGAAAATTACCCCCAAATTTGAAAATTTATCAACACAATTAAAAAAATTACCAAAATATTATAAGAAAATATTTAAAAAAGAATTAAAATTAAAAATATACCAAGATTGGTGGGATATAGCTAAAGTGTTTTTTAGAGGGGAATTTATAGCTTTAATTCTTATAATTTTTTTTAAAAAAGTTTAAAATCTATTAACTAAGTTTTCTTCTTAATAATAAAAAAGGAAAAATTAAATCCAAATAAGTGCAAAGAGAAGTAATATGTCTATTTCTTCTTCTTACATGTTCTTTGCCAGCCTTTATTTCCAGTTGATATTTAACATTTGAAATGAAAAGGAAAGCAAAAAAAAAAAAAAAAAATTCCTGTATTTCCAAAAATAGCATAAAGGAAGAATTAGTTTTATTTAGATAACAGAAAAATGTCAGAGCCATATTGTTCATTACAATCAAAGGCATCATACCTTTACATTTTCCTTTTTAGTAAAATTAATAAAATTTGTGTGTTTGCCTAAAAAATATAATATAAAATTTGTGTGTTTGCCCAAAAAATATAATACAGTATTGTTAGGAATCAGGCCCATTTTCTCTCAGGAATGCTGTCCCACTGATATCAAATATTTCATTGTGCAAAGACTCTTTTTTCATAATTGCATTTAATAATAATGAAACAGAATCATATTTGCTTTTAGTTCAAAATAAAACAATTTAAATTTGACAATATTGATACCCTTGTCTTCCGGGAAATTGCAAGACAGGGTCATGTATTTTCCTGCTCAGTGGGCATTTCCAAATTCTGCCTTATAACCCTGTACTTTACTAGAAATATCACACACTTATTTGATATTGGAGATATATGTTACCATTTCAGATTAGGTGTGAAATGCAAGGAATAAATGCCAAGATTATTAAAAATTCTTATTCCCCATTTTGCACTCAAGAAAACATTAGTTAATAAGAGAAAGAAAATATTCTCCATGATTTTATTTCATATTGCTCTGGGTGACTAAAGCATTTTCACTCTACTTTGTCATATTTTATATTAATACCCTAACAAGTTCTAAAGGTGACAATAAGTATCACAAATTCAAAAGCCTATAGGATCATGTAGGTAACATAAATAAGTAATGGAGCCTGGGTGAAAATAATAGAGAATGGTGGTGACAATGGTGACTTCAATAGCACACACTTTCTGGAGGGACAGCAGCCACCTAGGTCAGCACAGTGCTTCCACAACTTCTGCATTTTTATAAAAGGCAGAGTATTCACATTTTTATGCAAAATCTTTAATTTTTAAACTAAAGATTCAAAAATTTTAGATAGTATTCAAGCTAAAGAGAACTCATCTTCTGACTGAAAGTTATCAGTGGGATATCATTTTGCAACCTGTGAAATAAAAGCATATTTCTTAATTTATTTCACTTGCAGTACATTAAGTGAGGGATTTCTATTACCTTCTTTTTTAAAAACAAAAACAACAACAAAATACATAGAGACCCAAAGGTTAATCACACAACTAATGAGTAGGTTTTATACTCAAATCTTCTGATTCCCAAGACAGTTTCCTTTTCTCCAAATTATCAAACTAGGCAGCTAATCATCCGAAAATGGTGCCCAATATAAAGCAAGTTCAGGTTAGGGAGCAAATACAGAAAGCAAAATTTGTCTCCTTTATCTCTGGGCTCCATCTGTCTCTAGTCTTTTAGTGCCATTATTTTTTCTACTTACTCATTCTGTTCCAAAATATGGTCCAGAAAACAAATGGTGAACCAAGTTGCACTAAGATATAAGGCACTTAATGATTATCAGACATAATCTGCATTATAAAATAGAATACCAAAGAAAAGTAAATACTTAACTAAACTGAGTTATATAATATTTAAATTTAGAACTTTTATCTACAGGCCAGGTCAGAAGCTGGAGTTGACAGAAAGGTGTATAGAACCACCAAAAGTTATGAATGCTGTACTTGTTTGGTGGCTGCCATTGATTTCATGATACATTGATACTGGGATTGATTGATGCTTGAGGAATTTGAGACAGAAAGATTTTAAGTTTCTAAAGGTATTCTGTTCTTTCCTTTGGTAGGACCTTTAAAGCTAAAAGAAAATAGAGACAATTGCAGAGAATTTTACAAAATGACTCATTCATGTGTTAATTTCAAAGCATCATGATATAGTAACCTTAACAAATTCTTAACCTTAAAACCTTAACCCAAATTCACTTCTTCCTAGTTGTTCTAATTTATGGGATTCTCAGAAAATTTGGAGATACGCAATATGACTGGAAAAAATCAGTGCTTAGGAAATTTCACTACTAACAACTGTTACTATAAAGATGTGTAATTCTGCATTTAACTGGGAATTTTAGTTTATGATTTTGGGGAAATTTCAGTGAAATTCAAAACAGCTGTTAGGAACCATTCTAGTTTGATTCCTCTTCTCCTTATTTGTAACTATGTATGTATCACTAGATTGTTAAGAGTCCTTCTTCCAGTGTATATGCCAATGCAACTAACCATATGGGTATTATATTTGTCCAGTGAAGGACATCTGTGTTTCTCTGGAATACAATAAACAGACTTAAATCTGTCAAATAATCTCTCTTTTCAAGGGCTTTTAACAAGAAATATCACAAGGTTGAAATGTGTCTTAAAATAACTGGTGAAACCTCACATCATCATCAAGTCCAGGTGTATTCTCACCAGTATTTCTCCATTTATACAGATGCAATCCAAAATAATGTAACTGGGATTTCATAGAATTGCTTAGAAATATTTGTACCCCCATAATATGTTGAAATAAAAAAAAAAAAAGAAAATTGAAGCATTAAACATCTGAGTAATTTCCCCCTCCAAAAAAAGAAATAAGAATGAGAGATATCAACATCATGACTGAGAAACATATACACTTACCTAGACTATATATATTTATATAATTGTCCTATTTGTGCTTAAGCAAAAATAATAAATATAAGCAAGCAGAAGACTGGGAGGGGTATGAGGAATGGTAGTAGTTCACTTCCGAAAGGAATGATACAACATGTCAATATCTCTGTTTTCAGCAATTTAATCACCTACAAAAGTCATAATTGCTGCATTAATTACTTTCTGAAGCTGAAATTCTTGGCTTGATTAAAATATACAGCCACCAAGGACAAACATTCTTTTCTTCTACTGTGGGGATTGAAAAAAAAAAAAAAGCCTTTATACCAAGCAGAAATGTGATTCAGGCCAACAACAACCTCAGAAGCAATCATTTGTTTACAATAAAAAAACAAAAACTGTCAACACAGAGGAGGTATAATACTCTTCTGTAGCTCTTTGAAATTCTCAACCTTAGCAGTGATTAGACCTATCAAAGTAGAAACAAAATAAGAAAGTAATATTTTCTAAAAAGAAACCACCTTCCCAAGGAGTTAACCACAAAGTCTCTTATGTAGCAGTGAATGATGGGCCATGTTATTTCTCTTTGATTTGTCAACTTTTAATCCAAATGTTGAAAGTCAACTCTTTTCAATAATTTTTTTTCAAAGTTTAAGGTAAGTCAGCCCAAATTATTGTGAATCAATTAGAAAACACATATCAGATGCCCATATTTGCCTGATACTTTTGTACGTGATAAGAAATGTAGACTTATAAAATGTCTCTCTTCCTTCAAGTGGTTTGCCATCTATTAATAGTTGGAAAGACAAGAAGCAACAGACAGCACAGAAGAAAACATAACATAAGAGTAACAGCTGAATTCAAATGGTGCCAGAAGTTTATTGCATGGGATGCGCCAATTACCAAAACAAATTGATGGACTGCATTACTACTCACTGTTCTAACATCTATTTGTTTTTGTACTCTACACTTTGGCACTGGCTATAGCGTTACTAGGGGAAAAGATCTAGCTGAAGGCATTTGTGTAAACAGTAGATTAGCTGGATTGCCTGGGAAATGAAGGAAAGTAGATTTTCTTCTTAATTTTTATTCATGGATTATTGTTTAAATTGTGAAGAAAAGATTCCTTCCTTCTACATGATGTTATTGAAAATATTTTGTGAATGATTTCATTGACTTTTCTTCCTAAGAGCAGTTTACCAAAAATACATAATATAAGACTTCTGAAAAAAAATCACACATTAAAACTACCAAACATGGGGTGAAATGGGGTTGGGCAGAACTTTTAAAACATAATCAGGCAAGTAACAAAAATAATAAAATTTATTTAAAATATCACACTTTAAACAAGAATATGTTAAATTTCTAAAATGTAAAGAAATGCTATTACAAATAAAGGAATTTACTTTAAAAATAAAAAGACACAGGCAATTTGATAAAAAGAGATAGAGGGAAATGTTGAAGCTGCTAATTATGGAGACAAGGTGAAAATGCACAAACAGTGGGGGAAAGCACTTCTAAGACAAAGTGTATGACCAAACTGAGCAAAGCGGAGCTATAGATATTGTGGACAGAATTCAATTCCTTTGCTCCTTGCTTCCTTCAGCTTTGCTAGTATACCTTGCATTCAACTGCTGCTACTTGATGGTGAAAATCAATAGCTTGCTGGAAAAATTGTGACTTCCACATTAATATGACAGCATTTCCCTATTTACCAATCGTTTATGAGTAATTTACATTACAAAAACACATTGTAGCAGAACAACTTCAATTGCTTTAAAAAAAAAAACTTTTACATCATTGATTATCTTTGGATTATCAAAGGGATATTTTTGCTTTATCTAATGACATTAAGATATTAATATTCACAAAAATTGTCTTAATAAGCTTTCAAAAACTAAGAATGAATGTACTTAAATAAATACGTAGGCCCACCATGGTAAATGTTAACAATAAGACATAAACAAAATAAAACTCTTAGACTCCTAAACATAATATTCTCTTTCTGGCTTCAGTTCCTTTGTTTATGATGCCTTCCCTTTGCCAGACTAAAAACCTTTTTTTATTGTATCTTGCTATGGTTTGAATGTAGCCCCCAAAAGTTCATATGTTAGAAACTTAATTGCCATTTTAATAGTATTAAGAGTAGATGTGATTAGGCCATGAGGGCTTTGCCTTCATAAATGCATTAACGCTGTTCTTGGGGAAGCAGGTTATCATTGGAGTGGGCTTCTGATAAATTCAGCCTCCTTCCTCTCTCTGTGTCTCATGCACGTAGTTCCTCACCATGTAATGCCTTCTACCATGGGATGTCCCTCATCAGATGTTAGTGCTATGCTCTTGGACTTCCTAGCTTCCAGAACTGTGAGCCAAATAAACTTTTCTTTATAAATTACCCAATCTGTGATATACTGTTATAGCAGAAGAAAATGGATTTAGACATACTTATTTAAGGTGTATAACTTGATGATTTGATATATGTACACATCTGTAAAAACCATGAAGAATTTCCTCCTCTATGAAGCTTACTTTGATTACTCATAGGATCACTACTAAGTTTTGGGGGCCAAAATGTCTACAACAGAATTTAACATTGTAATGGCTAGAACGCTATGGCAACAGCAAAGGGTTTTCTCATCAGACTAATCCTATGGTAGAATTTGTGGCATTGCTTCTAAACGTTTAGATTTAAACTTAGTCTTTTTTTTTCCTAGAAATTCTAGGAAAGAGAGACAGACTTATTTTAATAACCCAAGTAATCAGCCAGAGTGCACTTCTGTTGCTTGCAACTAGGAGGTTTAAATAAGGGATAAGAGTAAAGATTTTTATTGGTGGTATAGCTGTTTTAACAGTGGAAATTTATTTTACAGACATTAATTCATAGCATTTAAATAACTTAACCAAAACACACTATCCATTTCTTAGTTTCCATAACATATAAAAATTTAAGAGAATGCAAATTAACTTACATATGGTAGTCATTTCAGCATAATCTCTGTAATTAATTTTAATGGAAAATATGAAAAACAAAGATTAATTCACTACTTTGAACAGTCTTCCAATAAAGGTAATGAGAAAAATGGAGGTGCTTGTAATTATAGAACAAAGAAAACAATGTTCTTTCTACCTGGAATGTCCTTTCTGTCCTTATTTATCAACTTTATCTCACTCATCTTTCCAGATATAGCTCAGGTATTATTAACTCCAGATATCTCTTAAGATACATTAAAAGAGAGTTAAAAAATACTCTTTCTTGTATCTCTCATACTCTATACATACCTGTACTAAAAACCACTTGTCTTGGAAATTGCTAATTTAGATACCTAACTAAACTATTAGCTTCTAAAGATCAGGATTTATTCAACTTTATATCTTGAGTACTTCTCAGAGTTCCTAGAACAGTGTAGCAGCTCAACATATTTTTTAAAAAATGAGTGAATAAATGAATGAAAGAAGGAAATCAATATTTTGAAAGCAATAATTAAAAAACAGAAAATCAAATGCACATTGGAATACAACTGCAAGTTAAATTTAATTCAATTGTGGAAATAAAAAAATATCATGTGAGGGTTTGTACATACCGAATATTCTGATGGCAAAACTAGGGTCGTACAGAAAAAGAAAAGTTCTGCAACGGAGAGTAGAGCCAATAGTTTCAAACAGAAAGCACAAGGGGAATTGCCAAAGATGTTAAGATGTGGGAAAAATAAGTGGAAACTGTTCATGAGACTTCAAACTAGCCTGTCCTACATTTTTCAAGTAATGGCCTTGTTGAGATACTTGTACATTTATGAGAACTGGAAGGAAAACAATGTTGCTATTTCTATTACTTTATTTAAAAGATTGAGGAGTCAGAGGGTAGGGAATTTAACTGACTTCTATATTACTATGCTATATTATAGGGATAGGGAAACCAAGCAGGAAATCCCAGTTAGAGTTTCAATAACCAGAGCTGCGTTCCTTTGCACAAAGCACAAAAGATTCTTTTGAAGCTATTCTCTGCAATTGTGCTTTTGTTGTTGTTGGGGTTTTTGTTTTTGTTATTGGTCCCAGCTACTCTGCAGTCCTAAGGGGCAATAATTGCTGTGGGGAGCTTGCATGTTAGCACCAGAACTCAGATTTACCATATTCTCAGTCTAGTAATCCAATTTAGTATCACGGTGTTAGCATACTAGCTTTAAAGTGGTATCAACCTGTGTTAGATTTCTGCCATCACAGCCTACAGCTATGTGGCCAAAATCAAATTACTCTCTAAATATTAATTTTCTAGTCTGTAAAATTCGAGTAATAAGAATGCTCAATTCATAATGTTTTGAGTAGTAAATAGGAGTTTTCTGCCATGGTAACTCTTGTTCTTTGTTTATTTTCCACCTACCTTTTTGCCCTTGCCATTAAATTGATCCTTTCAAGGAATATTTTATTACATGAGCATTCTTCATAAATCTTTGTTGAATCTTCTTCATAAATCCCTGTTCCTATCAGATTCGTGATCATTCTGATTTCAAACTTAATCTCCTACAAAGTCTCAGCTAATCTTCATGAAATATGTTAAGAAAAGTTATTTCCTGAGGCTCCATTGTGCTCCTTCCTAGGCAGGGCCTGGTCAGGAGAGAACTTCTCTGTACAAATTTGTAAAAGACTTCATTTTCTAGGCCAACAGAGCCCCAGGTATAGAAGGGTGGGCTGGAATGCTGCCCACTGTCACCTACAACCAATCAGTACCAGTGTTGGATCCAAAACCTGTGGGGCTAGATACACTTCAGAAGTCAGAATTTTTTAGATCATAGAAAGGTAATTTGGTACATATATGCATATGCTTTATAACATACCGGTGGAGTGAGGGATAGTATGTTATGATCAAACACATTAATATTTCTGCAGCAAATATAAGAATAGTCACATAATAAAGGATAAATGAAAACTATAAATAGCCTCTTGTCAGACTCAGGTTTGCTTCCAAATGTGAGTTCAGGTTGGGTTAAGTTCTACCTGAACACAAAGATATAAATCTCCTCTAATTAATCTATTATTATTCTTAATTTTATTCCTTGAGGATAAGACTTGCAATGTATTTATTCACCTTCGTATTCCCTCTAGCACATATCAGCGAACCTTCACATAGTAGATGCTCAATACATTTGTTGAATTAAATACACACACACACATATCAAGATGAATAATATATCAGAAACAAGGGAAGGAAGACAACTAAATATTAATTATCACAAACTAGCAAATAAGTCAAAATATTTGTATTTCTTTTTTCCCCTTGGCTGCCATATCCCTGGGAAGTATGTAGGTAGCTTAGTAAATAAAATCTGCATTCATTATTTTTTTTCCCCTATTAGAAACCCACATGCTAGGAGCAGAAGCCAGTGCTTATTTGTTTTGCTTCATTATCCTAATAAAGAAGATAAGACTTTCAGGAATTTGCCACTGAATCACAGACACTGAAGCATTATATTCAGTTTTTTTTTCTTTCTTAATGTTTGTATCTATGCGTGTAAATAAGAACAAAGAATGATTATTTAAGGCAAACTAAACTCAATCTTGTTAACCCAAACTTAATTTACATATGTTGATACTTAACCTTTATTACACAAAATATGCTTTATATCAGAAATAGATACCACTGCAGTAGAACTGATATTTTATGTATGGGAGGGAGTATCCTGTTTTAATATCCATGAATGGTATAAATCTATATATTTCTCTCCCCAGAGATAGCAAAATGCACCTTTATGATAGTGTTTGAAGATGAACAATTACTATAAAGAAGTGCAGCTATTTTCAGAAGTAGATAGAAACTTTCGCATGATGATAAAAGCAAAAGCTCCTAGCATCTAGGTAACAGCAAACCTTATAAAGCTGTTGTTATTCATTTGGATGATATACAAATAGAGATACATAGCCTTAAAGCTCAACTCCTATACCCACTTCACAAGAGAGGGCTCTCTTATTCCAAAAGAGTTTTGACTTTAGGGGCAGTCAGTAGTAAAAATAAAGTAATACTTATCAATAATTAATATATGTGTATATTCCTGTGATAAACTTAATCTGAAGAGCAAATTGGAATAATATTAACCACTAATTAAGCACAATTTGAGGAAATTTCCTGAAATTCCTTTTTGTATCAATTGTCCTAGCTTTTTTACTATGTAGCATCTAAGACTGTGAATCACTGAATGATAACATTTTACATACCTGGCCATAGATTCCATCATAAATTGTTTAGCACAAAAGATCACTAATTAATGAAGTTTGCCATAGACTGATTGCCTCTAAAAGTAGACTGAGACGACACTTTGGGTTCTGCTAGCTTGTCTGGGAGGTGGTCACAGCAGCCAGAGGGAGAGAGAGATGGGGAAAACCACTGGAGTAGACACTGAGCTAGGTTCCCTTGTGGACAAACGGCGCTCAATCCCACTGAAAACCTTCTCAGATACAAGTAGATTACACAAACATTCTTCCTAAGAATGGAAGGCTGCGTCATTTCTCTGCTAATTTATTTATTCCATTGGTTGAAGAGAAGCCCTTAGAGCATTGGATTTGTGCTATATTTGCACTTAAGTCGATCAAGAGACAGAAGAGAATTCTGCCATGTAGGTCAAGACTATTGTTTATTTAAATGAATGGACTTCATAATCTGTTAATAGTTTTTCTAGAGCATGGAGTCACAGGCTTGGGCTTTTCCTCTCACATACATATTGTTTATTTCCTTCCATCATTGTAACTTGTATAAATTATGTTTTCAAGAATGGAATAGCTACCATACTTTAGATACACACACAAGTGCACACCCATGTATAGTATGCATACGGCAGTTCCCCTTTTTCCATGGTTTCTCTTTCCATGGTCAACTGTGGTCTGAAAATAGATGGGTACAGCACAGCAAGATATTTGAGACAAAGAGAAACAGAGCCAACATCCACATAACTTTTCTTACAGTACAGTTGGCCCTCCTGATCCAGGGGTTCTGCATCTATGGATTCAATCAACTGCAGATTGAAAACATTCAGAAAAACAAAGGATGGCTGCACCTGCACTTAACATGCACAGATATTTTTTTGGTCATTATCCCCTAAACAACACAGTATAACAACTATTTACATAGAGTTTATATCACATTAGGTATTATAAGCAATCTAGAGATTTAAAATATATGGGAGATTATATGCAAATACTACACCGTTTTATGTAAGGAATTAAGGTCAAATCATCTGTGGATTGTGATATCTGTAGGGCCTGGTCGTTCTGGAACCATCTCCCATAGATACCAAGAGATAACTGTTTATTGTTAGGACTTTTCTATTTTATTATTAGTTATTGTTGTTAATCTCCTACTGTGCTTACTTTATAAATTAAACTTTATAAATTAAACTTTATAAATTAAACTTTATCATATGTATGTATACAAGAAAACATAGTATATATAAGGTTCAGTCGTATCTGTGGTTTCAAGCATTCACTGGGGGTCTCAGAATGTATTTCCCAAGGATAAGGGGTGACTACCATACAAACAATCACGCATAGCTCAAAGAAGGGGATGCATTCTGGGAAATGAGCTGTTAGGTGATTTTGTCATTGTGTGAACATCATAGAGTGTACTTACACAAACCTGGATAGTGTAGCCTACTACACGCTTAGGCTATGTGGTATAGCCTATTGCTTGTAGGCTACACACCTATATAGCATGTTACTGTACTGAATACTGGAGGTAACTGTAATGTAATGGTAATTATTTGTGTATCTAAACATAGCTAAACATCAAAAGGGTACAGTAAAGATATGGTGTTATGGTGTTAATCTTATGGGACATATAGTCCATAGTTAGATTAAATGTTGTTATACAAAGCACACACAATACATACACTCCTATATATGTACACACGCACATATGTATACCTATGAATTTATGCATATGCTTTTTGACTTTATTATTGAAGCACAGAGGAAGGTCCTCTCTCAACATTTTAAATGAAAAGAGAAAGGTTTTAGTTGATGCTATAACCGAGGGCTCATGCACCTGCTTGTAGCTGCAAATGATCCAGTTGTGCTCACATAGCCTGTCCGCTAAAGAACCTCTGTTGCCACACCCCACCCACAACCCAAGATGGACTTTTGAAGTAAAAAGATCTCATCAGCAGAGGACTAAAAGTCTAATAAGGGCAATGAATATCAGTTACTAAATATTAAGTAGAAAATGAAAAATGAATTTGCTTGATAATCAGTTCTACTGATGTCTGGCAAGGAAAAGACAGACAGCCCTAATCTATAGAGGGCGAGCCCTATGAGGGGGAGCCATTGAATAGTTTAAAGGCCATGAGTGTCAGGATTAGATTTTCATTTCAGAAATAACACTTATCTTAGCTTCGGGAGAATGTACTAGAAACATGGGAGTGAGGCTGAAGCAGGGAGATGAAAGAAGAGGCTAGTGTGGAAATACATGCAGGAAGGCTAAAGAGCAGGTGCAGGTACTGGGAGCAGAATGGAAAGGAGGGGGAAGATTTTAGGACCACAGGAAAATTTGGTGATTGACTGAATGTTAGGAATAAGAGAAAAATAGGCCTCTCAGATACTTCCTGGTTTTGGCTTGCATGGTAGAGTATATGGTAAAGCGGCAAAGCAGACATTCATATCCATCTCTTCAGATTTCCAACCGGGTACACTTTCTACTAAAGCAAGCCTTATTGCCCAATTCTCAAAATGAAAGAAAGGCATGTGATTTCCTTCTTTCAAAATTGCTCATTTGCTTTATGTTTTTTCCTGCTTACTTAAAAAAATCTAAAGGAGACTCACAGGAAGCTTTGTTCTAATTGCTCTAATTCACTTGATATTCGGATGAAGTAATATGCTTGAATTTATTTTCATGTAATGGATTAACTTGTCTAGCCAGCCAATAAATGCAGCACTGGAACTCTGTATATTTCTTCCAGTATTATATTATAGCAACTGACAATAATAACAGTAATAATTATCCAATTTCAAGATGGAGAAGTACCTTTGACCTCCATTTGATGCCCCTGGTCTATCTAAGTCTGATTCAGCATTGATTTCTTTCCCAAGGAAGTTGCTATAATCATGTTATGGCTGATTTATCACAATACGCTTGCTGGCTAGTGATTTCTCATCTTGAACTTGCTTCTCTCATTTTTTTTCCTCCACTAAAAGACATATTGAAATGTTCTGCTTTTTTCAAAGCCAGGAGAATTCTCCAAGTGTTTTTCCATATTTCTCTCAGTGGGTGGTGTAAAGTGACCTGTGGTCTTTAAGAACCACCCTAATTGCACTATGTTGGCAGGGCAAAAATTAAAAGTAAATAAAATAAATAAAGCTTTCTATAGGAAATCCAAATTAGATTGCAAATATGATAATAAGGAAAGATCATATGCTCAGAAATCACTAGGTTTAGGTTCTAGATTTTTCCACTAAGTATGTTTGTGATTGGAGTAAGTCACTTAATCTTTTTGAGTTTCAGTGTCTTTGCTTATAAATGATGTCTAGTGGAACCCATCCTGCATTCAAAAATTTCATACCTAATAATTTTAAGTATGTCCAAAACTTGTGATAATAAAAAAATATAATGGATAAATCATTATCATAACTTAGTATAGGGTTCAATGTTAGTACACTGATAAGGACTACATCAATGTTAGTCCTTAAATAAGTAAGGGCTTATTTATCATTCAGGAAGGGTGCAGAAGTCACTACTGGTAGACTTTGATATTCTGGGAGGAATGCATACATGAAAAAAACTCTAAAATTATCTAGTATCACATTTTTCACTTTATAGATGACAAAATTGAAGATCAGAAAGATGAAGTCAGGTGACCAAGGTTGACACAGTTTATCCATCTCCCCTTCAGGGAACTTCAAATCAAGCCTTGGAATTCCTAATCCAAACCCTTACCATCCCTCATCCAAATAATTAGCAGTTGTTGAAAGATGGCCATTAACAAGGAAATTAATCATGATAGGTCAGACTATGCTGTGCAAACAACCCTCAAATCTTACTGGTTTAGAATAACACTTTTTCTTCTTCGTTCACGTGTTGCATCTGCTGTGGGCTTTCGAGAGCTCTGTTCTGGATCATTGTCACTGTAGACCCCAGGCTGACAAAACCACCCAAATCTAGATTTTTGCCAGTCACAATGAAGAAAAGTGAAAGAAAAAAAGCAAAGTACAGTGTGGTTCATAAATTTCCTCCTGCAAGGAACAAGTCACTTTTTGTCCTATTTCATTGGCCTAACAAGTCACATGGCTACACCTAACTCCAAAGGATATGAGAAAGCTAAGTTCTACCACATGCCCAGAGAATGTGACATATTCAAATAAATATAAGTAATAATACCATAGCATATTTAGCAGGTAGAAAAGAGAAAAAACATAGAAAATTTAAGTTTGTTCTCTAAAATATGTAGAGGATTTAGGCAATGTTCTTCTGAGTCAGATTTATAATGCCCAATTCTCTTACAGTTTGTCTCAGAATCACTACATGAATCAAACGTTTAGGGAAAATAAGGTGTGGAGTTCCAAAAGTTTAGCAGAGTCAATGTGTAAAGCAGACTTCCTATACCAGTTGCTTGCTGGCTAGATTCAGTCAGGAGATGGGTTATTTGGCCCACATAATATTTGTTACTGATATTTTTAATGGAGATTTCACATACAAAATTTGTTTTTTGGTTCTTCTTGAAAAATCATAAGATCTAATTGGACCTGACAATCGTTCCTCCATCATAAAAGTTGGTTGGACTGTCTAACATTACCTGTGATCAGGATCAAGAGCTTTCTAGTTTGTCACAGTCCTTACAACTTACTGTTTTCTTACATCTGGATTGTGCCGGTTATTTAATATGTGACCTGTTAGAAGTTGCTACTTGTGTGCCAAAACATACTGTCCCTTTTTGGAGGCTAAAAGCTGTCCCTTTCTTTGCACTTAGGCTATATGACTTAATCCTCTCCAGTAGAATGTGAATCGCAGTGATGTGAACCATTTCTTGACCTGGGCCATGCACGTCTTCAAATTCATGCAGGCATTTGAGTTTGCGCTCACAATAAACCATTTAGGTAATTCTTGGATACATATTTCTTGAAAATTTTTAGGAACCAAATCATTACAACTTCCTTTAGCTGGGGCAGTATGGAAGGAGTGACAAATTCTAGGTAGAGAGAAAAACAAAATAAACCTAAAAGAGATATGGGGTTATCCAAACCTTGGCGGTTTGGAAAACACTAGTTGAATCAATTTGGCTGCATTTTAGAAGAGGAGTTGAAGAAAATTGAAACTAGACCATGGAGAAAGAATTAGTGAATTTGGGGAGAATAAAAATTATATGATCTTTCATTTGTTTTGGGGGCCATTACATTTAATATCACTGCAGATTTTAAGTAGGTAAGTCTGAATAAACTAAAACTCTTAGGAAATCCTACAGGTTTACAACTGAGAAAGTGTAACAGCTACCATTTACTGAGTATTTTATAAGTCCTGGGTCCTAGAAAAATCCCTTTGTAGGCATTATCTCAATAAAATATTTACTTTACACACAAGAAAACTTTAAAACACCAATAAACTTAGCTGAAATCATATACCTATTGAATGGTGGATCTGGGATTTGAACTCAGATAAATCCTTCTTCAAAGTTCATACTAATTAACGACTACATTTTATCATATAATGCAGTCTGAATCTAGGTAGCAGTGATAAAGGAGCAGACATCTGGAGATAAAGAGTACCAATAGGGTTTACCATTAATTTAAACTTTATTGAGATACTACTAAACACAAAACACTAGGCTTGAAATGTAAAACACTGTTATTGATTACCCAAAAATTTATAGTCCAGTGGCAGGAGCTTTGAGCCAGAGTCAATGGAGACAAAAGTCAGGCCATCAAAACATTACTGTGTCTCCTTCCACAAAAGGTATTGTGGTGACTGGTCTTCAAAGATGGCCTCTGATGAACTCTTAGTATCTATGTTTTTGCTACATGCCCTCAGACATTGAATTTGGGCTGGCCTGGGCATGAGGTTAACCAACAGAATGTGGCAGAATGGAAGACTTGCTTGCACTTGTCTAGCCTTTAAGAAGACTAGCAACTTCTGTTTCTTCCCTCTTGGAAAGCTTACTTTAGGGAGTGCTGAGCTACTATATAAGAAATTTGGCTGCACTTGTAGAGATTCTACATGGAAAGAATATAGAGAGAGGCCATATACAAAAGCCGCGTTAAGAGAAGATGCCTTGAGACTGCAATGTGATGCAGAGAGGCCCAACCTTCCTAGAATCTCAGTCAAGCCTCCTTATGAATGTGGCCCCATCCACCACTTCTTAACTACAACTGAGCTGATACCTAACAACCCACAATAATGATAGGTAACAAACGGTGGTTGTTTTAAGCATTTAGGATTTGGGGAATTTTGTTACAAAGCAAAAGATAACTGAAAGAGGAGTGCTATAAATCTGATATATTGGGAAAGGGCAAAAGGCATTTCCTTGAACTACAGGAACAACATGGCTAAAATAGCAACAAAAACAACAACAATAATACAAATAATAATATCAGGCACATTTTATACAAGCCCTTGATTGCAACACAACATTATTATTTCATTGTGTGTTACTCTGAATTCACATAAAAGAAAAACATATCATGTAGCACTTGAAACAAGAATATCACATCCTTCCTATTATAGCATCATGCATTGGCTCCTAATCCAATGCACTGAGCCCATAAGGAGGGTTAAAAATTGTTCCCCCAAACCAATGCTATAAAAAAACTCCCCTGATTTATGCATTTCATCTACTCTAATTATCATCATAGTTAGAAATGGTATCCCTTCACGTATAACAAAATAGTCTGTTCAGACAGCTGTCCAGTTACTTCAAATTCTAGTCATCCATCATATAAATCGGTACAGTGGCATGTGTTATTAACCCATTGCTTAAATGCTACCTGGTTTTGTGACTTCAAACTATAATTGCTGGTCAGAGGACATTACTACATTGGGCTCTATTTCACTGCCTAAAATAAGTGAGCCATATGTGGACAGAAGGCTTCAATTCACTCTGTTGCCAACCATTCATGAGATGCAAGTGAGTTGTGAGAGGCAATTTCTTCCACAGAGTTGACATGTAATAAATACCTGTGGAATGAACACATGGGCTCCATGAATCCATAGCATATTCATTTTGAGAAAAAATGAAGGGTTAATTATTAGTCTTAGGTAAATGAAAATCTGACTTGGGCAAGGATGTATTGTTCCAAAGGAAAAGGAATGTGACTGTATAAGAACATGGCTTTAGAAGGAAGGGTGCATGACAGAGTCATAAACTTTCTATAAGTAAATTATCAAGTGGGCAAATGCCAACAAAATATATGAGAGTTATGAGATTCTCTTCCTTACACATGAGCAATTCTTGTTATTACTACAGGATTCTTGGCCTAGAAAGGGCTATACCTGTACATATGCATAATTTATGGGTAGAAACTGGCATTATGACCGATGCAAAACTTGGAAGGTCACTATTGAATAAAAGGCTGTGAAAGTTTACTTTTTTCCTGCAATATTTAGTATAAAAGTAACACATACTTTTTGTCAACAAAGGCATATGTAGCCATATACACAGAGAAAAATATTTGTAAAATAAAAGTGAAATGCTTCTTTTTAATTCCCACTCACATTTCCACTACTCAGAGACAACTGTTAACAGGTATATAACTTCCCAGACATATTTATAAACCCATGAAAGCAGATATATATATACATTTAAAAAATGTGGGCTTATATGATATATTTTATTTTGCAACTTGTGTTTTATAGTGACCAGTAATCTATAATGGATCTTCATCACTGTCAGTGCATACAGAGCTACTTTACTTTATAGATGGTTTGTTATTCCAAAGACTGGGTGAAATAATTTATTTAATGTTTTTTCTATTGATGGACATTTATGTAATGTCAAACTCTTACGTGAATATTTTTGTGGCAAGATAATAACATTAATAATATTTATCATTGCAATAGCTGACATTGTCACATACTTACTATGCACTATGCTAAATGCTTTATGTGACTGACTAAGCACATAAAGCAGAAGCATAATACTTCTTTTTGAGGCAAGTATAATAATTGTCCTTTTCAGCTGGAGAATTGGAGGCTGAGAAAGGTGACACACTTTGTCCATGTGACACAATTAGTTTCAACAGAACCGTGATTTGAACCCAGGTTTGTCTGTGCCTAGATTATTAGATATTATACAAAACTGTTCTAAAAATTTTTAATAGAATTACTTAGTAAAATGATATATCCTTTTAAACTTTTGTAGCATAGTAATTCCATTTTGGTCTCCTTAGCTCAAAGTAGCCACTCACATTTTATTATAGCCATCTTTTTTCCTGTTTTTCATTCTTCCTATAGGTGTAATATCTGCCTTCTAGAATGTAACCACTTACTGAATTGTCTTTGAAAATTGGCATGAAACCTTTAATAAATACAAAAACACATAGACTGGTAGAATGCACACCTATGTTCAGTAAGTGTCTTAATTTCTATTTTGCTTGGGCAACTTTAGGGAGGTTCCTGGTTCTAGCAATAAATTTACTAGATCCAGGGAAGGGTCAAAGGACTACACATGCATTCACACACACACACACACACACACACACACACACACACACACACACACACTGAGAACCAAACCAAATCAAAACAGAAACCATGACTGGGCAGCTTTATCATATCTAAACTTGCTTTATAAAAAGACGAAAAAACGGGAGTAAAGTTACATACTACAGTTAGTTCACCAAATTAAGAGCTACTGGTTTAAAGTGATTAAAGCATCATCAGTGTATCGATCAGTTAGGGATTTGGGTTGTAAGCTACAGATACCCACTCTAATAATTGTAGCAGAAAAGTAGTTTGTTACAAGACAGCAAGTAGTTCATATAATCTCCAAGAGAGCTAGGGATCCAGGCTTGGAGGTTATATTGCTTTATATATATAGTAAATATATATACATATATATATAAAATAAATTACATTCAATTTATTGTATTGAAAAAATAAAATAAAATCCCCAACTCATACTGTAGAACTGGTCCTATGATAACTCCATTGTCCCTACCAATGGACACAGATGTGTCACCTCATTTTAGCTGTGTTTGCCCCTGGGCCCTGCTACTAAAAATACTGCTGCCTCCAAAATCTGGATGAGGCTATTGCTGCTTCTGAAAACTGGGTGAGGCAGAGTGATATCTGCCAGACTGGATTTCTATGTGGTACCTATTTTTTCATGACATTGGCTTTCTGTTCAAAATCTAGGTACCTAGTCTGACTGGCAGTCTAGGTCATCTGTCAATGCTGCTGTTAGGGAGACTGAGAAGTCCAGTACCTGCCATTCTTCTCTTGGTTGACTCAGGAATTCATGTATAAAAGATGATTCAGGTGCTGGAGCTAGCAAAATAATAAAACATACTCTCTGCTGTGTCTGAGCAGAAGGATTTTATTACATTATTATTCTTTCTATGCTATAATATCATTTAGAAATAATGACTCTTTTTGTTGACAAAAAAAGATTTTTTTTCCTATTAAGGATAGTCACAATCTTAAAATTCTGAAAATAAGTAATTGTAGAACAGATTGCATGTAATTTCCAAGATGGTTACAGTAGAGAAGAGGTCGACTTTAAACTTCTTGAAGAAAAGGTTGTATAAACATTGGATCATCATTCTCATAAAGGAATTCTATTTCCTGCACTAGAACTGGCAAAAATTTCATGAATGTGAAGTGTTCCTATACATACTGTATCAAGCTTTTTTATAATCATAATATTTGGAACGTCTGTGGTGCTCTCCCCCTTAAAAGTACTTTAACAAACATTAGCTATAATTGTAAAGAGCTTTAGGATCCTTAGGGATGAAAAGTATTGTATAAATGTGCCATGTAACCATGACTATTACTTCTGTACATTGCTGCATAAATTATCAGAAAATGAGTAAATGGATTTCAGTTTCATGCACTTGAATGTTAATTGGGAAGAAAAATCTTCTTTCACCGGTTTGGAGATGACAATTATATCACAGTCTATTTGCTTTAGCAGGTATTCACTCTTTGTTAATCTTGACAGATTATAACCTCAGGTGCACTCTGTGTCTGGAAGTCTTTGTGTGTATCTTGACACAAGGTTTAGTGTCAATTCTGATGTTCAGTCTGCTGTGAAGACATGCTACGGTATCTCCGGCCTTGCTATATATCACTCTTGTACATGTATCTAGACTCTGCTGAAGCAGAGAATCTAATCCAAGTGGTTATTACTTCACTGAGCAGCCATAATGCTCTGCGAGTTTTGTTATTGTTTGGTGATGGATTTCAATAAAGAAAGTTAAAATACTACATTAACAATTTTTTAAAAATATCAAATTTTACACTTTTATTGAGAGACAAGTTTATTAATAGCTGTTTCTTGGTAACGTACCTAGTACCGGTTGTTGACTCTTAAAGTTTAATTCTCATTCCAGGAAGTTTAATTTTTAAACCATAGCACTCAGTATTTTAGCTTCTCTTAGTTTTTCTAGGCATGAGAATAAAATAAGCATATGGCTTGGCTATTATAAAGGGACTTAAAAATTTTTCTAAAGTGATACTTACTCTCTTTCCTTCAATTCTAATATCTGGAATAATTAATACTTTTTAACATCTCTCCATTGATTTTTTATTTTTTATATTGAGCAATGCTAGTATATAACTCAGTATGGACCTTCTAAACCATCCCATACTTCTACCATGTGTCAAGAAATTCAGTTATATTTCATTTAAACAGGGATAAGAATCCTCTCACTATGAAGACTCATATTGAAACCATTTCTCTTAAACCATCATAGGCTGTTGCAACCTGACTTTCTTGAGATTCAGCCTGGCTTTTGGTACTTTTCCGTGGATGAGTGAAACAGATCTGGCTTCAGTAGAAATTTCAGCTATCTGAAGGTAACAGCAGCTAAGGAAGATTATTATTGTTATGTACGAATATGGATTTTGAGTGCTACAGCTTCTAATTTGTGAAGGGAGGTCAGAAGTATAGAATTTTTTTAATAGTGACAGTTAATATAGTTGGAAAATAATAGCACTACGCGAACACTTCTGTGGACAAGATGTGGTCTGAGACGGAAAACTATAAACGTGGCTTTCCATCCTTCCTTGACACGTAGCACCCCCACTTCCATTACATCTTTGACACTCTCCTTTTTCTTTGCTTGCAGGTTTCCTTTTGACTTCCCTTGCTTACTCTGCCTAAGCCCTGGGATTTCCAACTTTGGCATTCCTCTTCTGCAGCTGTATTCCTGTAAGCTCACCCCAACCTGGTAAAGGGGTCTTCCACAGCCACCACTTAAGTTTAGGCAAGTGACACTTTGTGCGTGGGCACTTATGATAGTCCTTAAACCATTTGCTTTGTCTGCAGTTTCTCTCTACTTTAATACAACCTTCCCACAAGTGACAGACTAATCTTTCCTACAGCGGCTTTCATTGTATCACTATCTTGCTAAAAATCCTTTAATTGCTTCACATTTCACAGAGGAAGAGGTTTAAAATCTCACATTAATAAATTGTAGTCCATCACAAGGGCTTACTATGGCCCAATCACTGTACTAAGTGCTTTACATACATTATCTCATTTAATTATCGCATTGAGGTAGATATTATTATCCTTATTCTATGGATGAAGAAACTGAGGCTAATCTCCCGTTGACCTCATTTTATATAATAAAAAATATATAATCCTACAATGGCCTGGAATCATATATTTAAAAAAGAAAAAAAAATTCAATTCCTGTCCCAGGTCTAAAAATTACTAGCTGGATATCTTTTAGAGAGTCACTTAAACTCCCTAAGCCTCATCTTTATCATTTAGAGAATGAGAAACACAATACCTATCCCTCAAGGTTATTTAGGATAAAAAAAAGATTTAAATATAGTACTCTACCAACATGGGTTGATATTCTTAGCTTAAAGCAAAAGGAAACTCTGCATCTCTTTCTAAATTAAATGTCTAAGAATACACAGTTAAATGTATGTTTGTGTAACTGAGATTGCCTATATATTGTGATTTCAGGTTGCTCATATGACCACTCCAGCTCCTCCCTCTCTTATCCAATCAACATGCATCTATAGAGCACATTCTACATGCATTTATGGAAAAGGCAGACATTTAGGACAATTTTCTGTTTTCTATCATAAGAATTAGAAGAGGAAGAGTGTGTTTACGGGGGAGAGGAGACTGAGTTCAGTTTTGAACATGTTCGTATTTACAATACTTCAGTTGACATCTAAGAGGACTATCCAAGAGGGCAATCTGCTATAAATTTCCACAGTTTAGAAGAGAAAGCAGAGTTAGAGATAAAAATGTGAGAATTTTACAAGTATTCATTTTTACTTCATGCCCTAAGACAAAATAAGAACACCTGGGGAGGCAGAGAAATAGAAGAATATCTAGACAGGAGTCCTGAGTAGAGCATTTAGAGGTCAGGTAAAAAGGAGGAGCCAGAAACGTAACAGAAAAAAAGGAAGCCAAGGAGGCAGAAGAAAAAATCGGTAAATCAGTAGGATATGGTGCCATGTAGGAGGTTGTTTTCAACTACACTGGAAGCTTCAGAGGGGCCAGGTATAGAGTGGATTGACAAGGGGCCTTGGGATGAGGTGGCTTGGAAGGTTCTGGTGATCTCATAAAAAAACAGGTATTCATGAAATGGGGGTACAGCACACAGAAACCATTATTCAGTCAACACTTTTCTGATAGGTGAAATTCCTAATGCTGTACCCTTTTAAACTACTGTTTAACATAAATAGTTTGTTGAGGGAAAAAAGAGTCACAGAAAATATCGATAACCTGAAGGGTCATGGGAGAGTTAGGGACTTGGAGAAGTGTGTTTTTGGATATTTAGCTAGAGGACGGAGGAGTGAGGGCTAATAGAACTGATGGTGCTAATGACAAAATCTTATTATGTTTTTGCCAAGAGATTGACCTGATTTTAGTTTCTGAAGTTTTCATAACTGCTAAAATATGCCTTATTTCATGCTAGTGTCGAAATAGCCTTTATCGTAGAAATCAAACAAGGGAGACAAAGCTCCCTTAAAAGTTTGATTCCTCAGGGAAAATGGCTAATCAGCAAAATAGCATTTTCCTTTCCCTCAAGTGTATGATATCCTGATTTGATTTCTAAATGCTATGGGTACCATCAAAATGCTGATGAAATCAGCACTACACACCCTGACTTAGGGGCAGTCCTTATATCCAAAACTGAGAATCAGTGGAAAACAAGCTTGTTCACGAATCTCTTCTATTCTTTTCTCTCCTTTTGAAAAATTTCATTGTTATTGTTACTCTTTATTTATTTATATTTTTAAAGAGCATGTCTTATCTGCCATGCACTGTTTCAGTGCTTGGGACATATCAGTCAACCAGAAGCAAAAATACCCTGCTCTCATATTGTTCATATTCTAGTGGGAAGTAAGATATTATTTCTAGAAAAAAAAATCATGCATACCCTAAACGTTACTTTGTGAGAGCAAGTAAGTGCATGTGCCCATTATAATTCATTAATATTTATTAGACCACTAGTACTAGTTCCTTGTCAGATTATCTAGCTGAAACATTAGAAAGTGGGAGCCCATAGCAATAGGAATAGGGATAGGTAAGTTTTAAAAGGAGGGATAGACAGAATTTTGAAAAGATTGAAAAAATGGCAGAAGAACAGGGCGATTAGATCATTTTTCTACAATTCATGGCAGTTAAAAACACTGAGAATTTGGTGTTGCTAGTTTAAGATGGTGGAGGTTTGAGGCAAACCCAACCCCAGCAATATCACTAAAAGTTTGCTAAAAGTTTATGAAGCTGGAATACATTCAAAACACCACACTCCTTTCAATGCAAATATAGACTCAGTCTATTCAAGACTTAGTGGACTGGAAAGAAAAATAATAAATGACATCTAAACAATCTATAACAGTAAGAAAAATAAAGTGTCAAACCCACCAAATATTCCATATTGAACTGATCTGGTATTTCTGAAATCAGTGGAAACTGTCTGACAAAACTCTGTCCCTGAATATTAGTAAGCTCTTAGCATATTTTCAAATTCTCATTCCTTTCAGATTTGCATATTGAGAAAATGATTTATGAAATGACTTATGCTATGAAGACTTTAACCCAGTCTGCAAACAAGAAAGCTAATTAGTGGCAATAATTTACTTCTGGCTGGAAATTCATAATTTGCTGGGTCATGACCCACAATTAATATATTTTCTATGTTTCTTTCTTTAAGATAATTGATGGTGCATACTAAGTGTTGCTTTAGGAAAACTTGCATCTTAAATGCAATTAAAATTAAACCATAATCTTGTATAGGTAAATTATGTTAGATAATTCAAATCAAAGAATCTTCAAATTAGTGTTTCATAATAACAGTAGAAGAATTAAATATCTTATTCAACATCACACTGAATAAACATAATCTTACAGAAAACACACTTCTTTGTTTGCTGAAATGACATTAAAATATATAGCCATAACGCCTCATTACTAGACAGGAAATATTTGCTCAGGTTATCAATTAGTGTAGTATATTTGAAACTAGTAAGAAAAATTATTTTTATGGAGTTCCTTGTATTGGGAAAATTTTAAAACTAATAAGAGATCAAAAAATTAATATAATAAAAATACTTGTACTTAACACCCAGAACTTACCATTGTTAGCATTTTATATATTTGCTTCATCTTTTTTTAAAAAAATAAAATATCAAAAGAAAAAACTTGAAACTGTGAAGGCATATAATGAAAATATTATTGGAATAAAGTCACACGTGCTCTCCCACAAAAGCAACTATTACTAAAAATTTAGCTGAGTCTATTTTTACAACTTACCATATAATTATTATATATATTTATACATGATCAATATATTCTGTGAGAATATTTTGTAAAATTTTACTTAGATAGTATTCTAGCATACACATTTTTCTATAGTTTGCTATAACTCAACATGATTTTTAAATCTATCAATGTGTGTATTTCCTTGTATATTTTATTCCTGTAACTGACATATTTGCTCATTTGCGCGCGCGCGCACACACACACACACACACACACACACACACACACATGCACTTTTAACTCATCCATTAGGTAAACGATGGACATTTATGTACTTTTCTATTTTTGCTATTTCAAACCATGTAGCAATAAACATCCCTATACATATCCCCCTTGTGAACTTACATAAATGTTCCTTTAGAGTACAAAATGAAGGTGGAATTGCTGGTTATGTACATTTTCAATTTTACTGATAATGCCAAAATGCTCTCCAAAGTGATTATTTCAATTCAGCCTCCCACAAGCAGAATTTGAGAGGTAGCCAAGTCATTGCCAATACGTGATATTGTCAGACTTTAAAATGTTTGCCTATCTGATTTTATTCTACATTGTATTTTATTTTTTTCATTTTATATTTGTGGCTATTTTGTATGTCCCTGATTATTAGTAAAGCTCAGAATTGCTCCCTAAATTAATATGCTATTTGTCTTTCTTTTGTGGCTTGCCTGGTCTTAACCCTTTGTTCATTTCTCTGCTTCTTTTTTTAAAAAGACTGCATTTTATAGATTATTTGCCTTTCCAAAGCATTTGAAAAAGAAAAATATCTTTGATAAATCGAAATCAATACAAAGTGTAAGCAGTAAAGTTATAGCCTTTCAGTTAGCCTCATTTGCCTCACATTCTGCCCAGATTCAACGTAAAAGTGCTTGGGAGCTATGAAGGTTTTACAGAAACAGGGCTTCATGCTGCAAGTAGTCTGGTATTTGCTAAAGTCCTCAAAATAATTTCATTTAGAACCTAGAAGCTTTGCACAGGAATTGTCCTGTCACTTACAAATATGCTCATACTAGCACTGACATTGCTTCTAGCAGTCCCTTTTAGGAGGCTGCAACCAAGTGAAATCTGGCATATGTCAAAGTGATGGGTATGAAGAGATTCAGTGTTCTTAAATAACATCATTACTTTGTACGGACTGAACCTTATACAAGAGTTTCCTGCAATCTGATCCTTACCAATAAATCTCTCACAAATCTCCACATGGTCTTCTCATGATTGTTGTGGAGATGCAATTAAAGGGAAGTCTGAGGGCACACGGGGAAATTTCCAGAGGAGACTGGATGGGAGAAAGAACTTGAAATTGTGAAGGCATATAATGCAAACAGTAAAATATAGAAGATGAGAAGTAAAATTAACAAGTGGATGGTGAAACATTATATACATACTTGCATGTATAAGTATACATACATACACTGTGGATTTGTATGATTCTGAAATCTATCAATATACGTGAAGTATGTTTTCAATTAAAATTATGGTTTTAAAATCTTTCAGTATATGTTTTCCCATGTACAGTTTATTCCTGTTACCTCACATATTTTCATATGCATCTGTGCCCATGTGAACACATACACACATCTGTGACTCTGAGGACTTGTTCAGCAGAACATGAATATCCAGCAGACGGTTCAACGAGTCTGTAATATTTACATCCAAATTTATTTCATTTGCCCAAATGAATCATTCTTTACATAACCTATCTGGAAAGGATTCTTTTAGGCAAGAATTGTCAATATGATTAGAATTTAATATTTATATAACCCCAACAATGTACCAGGTACTGCAAAATTGATGAAATTGGAGCAAAGTTGTAACTTTCACATTTATCCATCTAAAGATAATATTTTCCAACCTCTGGTGACTGTACTTTCAGGCACTGGGAAAAATCTCTATTGAGGCTGATTTCTAAATATGCAAAGATTAAGTTTGCTGACTTATATTTAGACAGTAACTACATAGGTTGCATGACGAGAAGAATAATAAAAATGAGGTGAGAGGAAAACTGGAGGTGGAAGTAGTAACAATGCCTTACATTTTTGGGAGGAATAGAAAACAGGAAATCAAATCCAGCACTGGATAATAAAAGAGTTTTGCATCAGTTGCTGTCATAAAAATAAATTCAATGAGTATTCATTAAGTGGATGCTTTACGAAGTTTAATGTCATCCCAATTTCATTGGATCAATAAATCAGTTGCTTTAGAAAAATAATAATACATATTAAAAACATTGAAATAAATCACTGGAAATTGTTTTCAGATATTTACGTCTTAGTGGAAGTTGATGAGGGAAGTTTCCATTTCCACTTTCCAATGGAGATGAAGGCAGTAATGGGGACAATGAGCAAGGGATAAAGGGATACAGAACAAGGAACTGGGATTTGTTTGGGGGAAAGGTTGTCAGTAGGGGACAAAGGAACCAACTTTGAGGATAATCCAAGATAGATTCTACATTTTTTCCCTTTTTAAAAATAATGTGTATTATTTTATCATTCTTACAAAATCTACTTATTTTAGGAGCAAAAAATGTGGGTATAGAGAAGATGGCTCCAAATTCATACCACTGAGGTGGAACCCTAATAAAATGTTATATATTCTTCTATTCTTTTTTTCTGTGAGCACGTGTGGATGCATACAATGTTTAATAGGATTTAGTAAACATGATTTTCTATAATTTGCTTTCTTAGGTAACTATAAATATATACACATATATGCCTGTGCACACATACACAATATTTCCAGTCAACAAATTTAGATTTGCATCATGTTATTAGAGAGTGCTTGATTTCACCATAGACTGTATTATATTTTGTAATCCATTCTTATTGGGATTTTTTTTTTTTGCTGTTATAAACAATGCTTTAATAAGTACATTTATATAGCTTTGTTTACTTTTTTGGTTATTTTCCCAGTACCCTATATATATAGTTTTGACTCTGAATAAGATTCTAGTCAAATTAATTTTAAAAATGTACCTGAATAAATAAGGGCAGAAGTGGAATACACTCAAATAAAAACTTAAAATTTCAGTCTATCTGGATTCCAATTATGTAGGAATTGATATAAACAGTTTTCCAATAGCACATATTTTAATTAAATAGATAATGCTAGTTTGGTAAAATGATTATTTTTGGGAAGCTTCGATTTGAAATCATACCCCAAATGCCTGCTGGATATCATTAAAAACTAGAGGAGGTCCTAAAAATACTAAACAGCAATAGTTTTGACATCACCACGCTCAAATTACAAAGGAAACTGTCATCTACACAATCTGAACTTCAGTTTTGGTTATTAAGTAATGAGTTTAGTCATATGCTCCTACAGTCAATGTGTGAATCTAAGATTTGACCCAATACTCATGTGCTAGGCTTAGAGTTAAATCAAATGTCTAACAAATATTGAGGTTTATAGATTTTTTTGTTTTGTTTCTGATTTTATAGTGAGACCTATCCTTTTAAGTCCCATTAATTGTTAGTACTGCAAATTAAAACACTGTATATTAGTCATGATGGGAGGTTTCTCCAGTCATCAGATTATAGTCACATCCTCTGGGGCAGTTCAATCACGTGTTTTATAATTCACGCAGAATTAGCTGGAGTGTGAATTAATTACTCAATAGGAGGAGACTTAACATAGATAAGCATTATGAAAAAAACAACACTGAATTCAAAGACATTTATGCCTTATATCAGTGTTATTTGATGGAACAGAAACATAAGGTCCAAGTCCTTTAGGCTATATCTTCTCTTTGCTAGATGCAAATTTTTAACATTGTATAAGTAAGTGAGCCTCAGTTTCCTCATCTGTAAAACTGCCTACCTATACAATTGCCATGTCATGAGAATTGAATGCATTGTGCATATCACAGTACATTAAAGTTCTTAGTAAAATCACATGCAAACATTGCCTGTTAGAATACCAACACTTACAATTCATCAGGAAAAGAAATGCAATCACTCCTATTAAAATCCTTACAAAGTGGCTGGAAAGTTGACTCCTATAACCTAGGATCAGAATATCAAAATCTGATGATAAAGGCTGCATGATGTTCTTCCTTTTCAAAGAAATCTTTCAGTCTGTCAGCCAGTCATTTAAGAGTAGGTAATTTTATTGAGTGCTCTCTCTGCCAGGATATTGAATTCCCTCACCCATCTCAAAAGCTTTGTGTTATCTTTGACTCCTACCATTCCTTTGTGTTCCATGCCTATCAGTTATGAAACAGCACGGGACAGCCTCCATTGCTCCTGACTTTGCCGTTCTGGACTCATGAGCTCAGCTGTATTTCATTTCCTGTCCTTGATGTCCATGAGATTGGTAATTCTATCATTATACAAAAAAACATTACTTCAATCAGTTTTGAGGTGTTTCTGATCCTTATAACCAAAATAGACTTAACTAGAACACTTCTAGCTTCACATCTGCACATACAGTCTGCCTTATATGAAAACTGTATTATTTACTTTTATCTCTCCAAAATCCTATGTCTTTGCCTGTGTATTACATTTTCATTTCCACCTGTTGAAATTTCAGTTCTTCCTAAAAGTCCAGGCTAAATGATATTGCTTTAAAGAAAGCTTGTTTCATTCTGCTCACCAGGCTGTGAGATCCTGCGTTGTCTTATTTTGGTTTGCATCTGTTGTAATGATCCCACACTTTTCTCTTTCCTATATATTACTATACTTAGGTCATCCCTTACCCATTTTTCATGCCTCTCCCTTACACAGTAGATCATTGGGTACTTGTGAGAAAGGAATGTCTCTTACTCATTTTTAAGACCTATATATGTAACATTGTAAGGATAAGTACTTGAAAAAGAAATAAATGGACGAATAAATGAAAGAATGGGAACTACATGATGTATTACAGGACCCTTTGTAAGAAAAACTTAGAATAGTGACTATGTGTTACCAGGAAAACCTTAGAATGAAATAATAAATGAGCAATGCTATTCCTTTTAAAAGTCCTGCTTTTTGAAAATACTGTAATGTCTTCTTTTGTCCTGTTCTTTGCAGTGTTCTGGTGGGCATGGGACCATCTGGGAAGCACTCTGGTATACCAGCAGATGGCAGGACCCTAGCCATGGACTCAACACTAATTTAATTTTAAAAACACATTAATACGACCTACTTTCTGCGTTGGGGCAACATTTCAATAGAAAGGCTGAAAAACCTCCAGCAATTCATGGACAAATATCAATGAAAAATTGATAAGTAGCTGTGATATAGCCAGTTCTAGCAACAACAAAAAGAAAGAAATTTAAAAGATACTGGATAAGTGAATCTGGATCTTATATTCACAAGTAAGATAGTCAATATTATCATAACTAGTTATTATCAGTTGAATTTTCTCAGTGATACTGTTTAGTTGCAGAAACCAGTTTATTCATTTCAACTCAATTATTCATAAATTCCATTTCACTAAGGAAACATGTGAGAGACAATGGATGATGAAATCTACAAGTTGAGATTATACTCAATCTTACACTATTGAAATGGAAGGGAGCTCAGAAGGCCATTTTTTCCCTTAATTTCCTTCCCACAGAAAGAGGGTTTTTTTGCAAAATCCTTGGCAGGCCATTGCTAACCTCCAGGTATCAAATGACTGGTGCATTTTTTTTTATTAGATTTCTTCCTAGATATCACCTAGGGACTCCTCTGATCAGGCTATCTAAATGAGAGCTATTCTTGAATGATTTAATATAACATTGTTCTCTTTTATTTTCTTCATAGTACTTATTACTGGACAATGTAATCACTTTTACTTACAAATTTCTCAGCTTATTGCTGAGCTCTGCCCAATAGAATGTAAGGTCTGCAAGAGCAAGGGCCTTGTTGCTCACCTGTATGTCTAAATTGTCTAGAACAGTTCCAGGCCCACGGCAGAAGTCCTATTAATATGTGCTACGTGTTATTGAATAAAGCTAAGATATCGTTAAAACCTATTTTATTTTCTGAGGCAGGCTGCTCTATTCCTAGAGGAGCTGAAATCTGTCATTCAATGACTTGTCCACTTACATCTAGTTCAGGTTTCTATAACAAAGCTACCCTACCTTAAACTTGTTTTTTTCTAATATTTGAAGACTCAATGAACAAGTTACCGAATCTTAATCTTTTGTCACTCCCTCTGTTAGGCACCCAAACTACAAAGATGAACAAGATTCAATCCTTCTCTTCAAGGAGCCCTATCTCCACATATGGCAACAGTTTTCACTATGTCTTCTTTTTTTCTTGGCTTCACAATTGAATTCTGTTGCCCATATGGCAGTTTTGCATTTAAACGGTGAACACCTTTCTCAAAAAAGATAAGAAGATGCTTTTTATCTCAAATTGTACAACTTTCAAATGTGAATTATCAATAGCAACCTAAATCCCCTAACTTATACCTCCAAATCACCTTGCAAAATTTCTTTTTCACAATTTGCAAATGTAATTTTTCTAACCATTGTTAGGAATATTTTTACTCACATGACTTTAATTCAGTGATATGAAACATATCAGAATTTCATTTATGTCCACTCTATCCTCTATTCCTGATTGTCTTCTTCTAATAAACTCCACTGAGAGAAGATAATTTTTCTTTTTTTGTTTTTTTTTTTTTTTGGTTTACAGTGTTTCCAAAGGCATGACATGGAGACCTTGATAGCTTACCAAGGGATAAAATTTTCTATAGGCAACACACATAAATAAAATGATTTGTTTTAACTTGCAATCATTATAAGCACTGTCAGTTGTATTTCTCTCTGTAGCAGAATTAAATAGATGTTTTATCCTGGCAGAAATCTTACTCCCCCACTTTTGCTTTTGTCTTTCTCCTGAGAGGTATGAGACCTCCTCTGTCAACTCAGAAGCTCTTACTGTCACTAGGCAGAAAGAAAGCAACTCTCCGTGTACGAGGACTATCATCTGCCAATAGATTTGGCTGTCAACCACCCAAAAGCACTGTCACTCAGTGTCAAAGCACTAACAACAAAGCAATTATCCACACAAAAAAGAAAGAGAATCAGAAGACCTAAGTTATGTAGATAAAACAGAACCAGTGAAAAATGTAACCAGTGCCTCTGAAAACTAAAAGTGTTTTTCTCTCTTCCTTCACCTCCTCATATTCTCCCACACCATTCATAAAGCCTTCTCAATTTTTTAATTTGAATTTTCTCATGCATTTCTGATTATTTTATGAACAAGCAACAAAGTAAATAGTTTGCCATAGAATATATACTCTCTTCTATCAATGGTTCTACCTTATTTCTAGAAAAATAATAATTTAGAATCAATTAAATTTCAGACAAATATGACTCCATTTATGAAAGCCAAACTGTAGCAGCCATAGAATAAAAGGCTGTCACACAGTGGATAATTTCCTTTCAAACATATTTGTTATTTTAATATTTCGGGGATTATGCTATACAGCCATTAAAACAGACAAGTACTCATTGCTTCAGTGAAATTTAAAATGTTTAAAAATATTACAAAAATACACAGAATTATCCCAATTTTGTTGGGGGAAAATATACATGCATAGAAAACAAAAGACAAAATATACATGTGAACAAGTTAATAGCAATTATCACTAGGTGTTGGAATTGAGAGTCTCTTTCTCTCTTTTCTTTATTTCTATTAATACTAATGTCTATAATGAACATATGTCATTTTATAAGTAGAAAAATACAGATATTTTATTTTTAAATAGCTTTTTGACAACCACTGTTGACATTTAGATATATATTACTCTAGAATTTTTTCTTCACATGCATATATATATATATATATATCACTCATTCACTCAAAGAATGTTTACTATCTACTATGTTCCATACTTTGTTCTAATCTCTAGAAATAGCAGTAACAAATAGGGGAGGGGGAAAAAATCTCTGTCTTCCTGGAGCATAGTTGGAAGAGAGCAGCATAAATGAGTAAAATATATGCAGTACTTTTTATATTGATAGGTGGCATGGAGGAAATATAAAACAAGAGAGGAAGAAAAGAACAAAGAATCTACAAAACAAAAACAAGTAACAAAATGGCAGTACTAATTCCTTATCTATCAATAATTACTTTGAATAAAATTCTCCAATCAAAAGAAATAGAGTGGCTGAATGAATTATAAAAAAAAAAAAAAATCTAGCTATATGTTGCCTTCAAGAGACTCACTTAAATTTTAAGGAGACAGATTGACTGAAAGTGAAGGAATAAAAAGGTATTCCTGGCAAAAGGAAACCAAAACAGAGGAGTAATCTTTATACTTGTGTCAGACACAGGGGATAATTTTAAATGGAGAGAATAGATTTGGAAGCAGGAAAAGAACAAAGGAATATTTGAGTTTGATGATTACAGGTATATTCAATAATGTAACTCTAAATAAAATAAATTGAAACCTTTTTGCTCTAATAAGCCCTACAAGTATGAATCAGAAAATAAAAGTTTGCATCCAAATACAGTGGGACAATAGTTACTGCTGAACAAATTGAATTTTCTCCCAGGTTATACAGTTATTTTTATTTCTGCATTCATTGACAAATATTTATTAAGCATCTACAATGTGCCAAAAACTGTGCTAGCTCTGGAGATGTAGTGATGAAAAGTAAGTTCTGGTCTTTGCCATCTTGGAAATGAGAGTCTACTGGTAAAGACAGAGGGAAGCAAGCAGATGAAATGATAACCCTGACTAGGGTGTCAAGATTTTTCATCTGTATTCATGAATCTGTATTTTATTTACCCTGTGTTTTTGGCCACAGGATTTCCTTTCTCTAGGCCCAGTCTCCATGCTTTATTAAATGAATGAGATGGTCCAATATAGCAATCTTTAATTTTTATTTGGTTCTAAAAAAATTTTCATGATTCTATTTTATGTTTTCTAAGGCCTCTTTCTATTACTCACATCCATATTTCCCACAGCAAGATAACATGGCCTACTAAGAATACTTTTGCACTAAAAATAATTTCTAGGCCTTTCTTTCTCCCTGAAATCTATAATTTTTACTTGTCACTATCATAATCATCATTTTATTAATATTATTACATTTTCTACACACTGAAATTTGTGTAATATACTAGGAAAATATTCTAGAAAATATAAAATTTATAGGATTATTGAAAATATTCAGAAACTATTTAAAAATGTGGAAAGTTGGAGAGATGCTAAGGGATCATTTACTTAAATTTGTAGATTTAAATTTTTAGAGAATTGTTAGTGTCCTACATTACAATTAGATGTAGTTGGAGTTAAGAATATGCCACCCCAAAATATGCTGCTCTGGAACATTGACCTTTTCTGTTAAAGGCACTTGAGAAACAGCAGGTGCAAGCATATCACTCTGACTTTCATGCTGCTTTTTAAAAGCAGGAGATAAAATTTCCATGTTAAAGATGCCTACCGTATATTGGAAAATAACATTCTGATCAAGGATGGGAAGTTGAAGCTGAGAGAATTTTGTATAGAATTTATTAAAATAATTTTTCCAGTCCCACATAATTTCGTTACTTTTTCACAACTTACGACTCTCTGTATTCAGTACAATAATTGCATCTTTGGGTCTTTATTTCTTTATGAAGTTTCATGTACTACACAAAATTTATATTAAATAAATTTGTATCCTTTTCTTTTGTTGACTTGTCTTATGTCAATTGAATTCAAAGATCCAGCCAAAACCCCTAAGAGGGCATCTTAGTCCATTTTGTGCTGCTATAACAGAATACCACAGAATGAACCATTTATGAAGAATATAAATTTATCTCTCACTGTTCTGGAGTCTGGCCTAGGTGCTGGCATCTGTTGTCTTGTGAGAGCCTTCTTGCTGTTTCCTTACATGGTGGAAGGTAAACAGGCAAAAAAGGAACGAACTCCCTCTGTCAAACCCTTTTGTAAAGGCACCTAATTCCATTCATAAGGGGAGGAACCCTCAAGACCTAATTACTTCTTAAAGACTCCAACTCAATGCCATTACATCAGCAACAGGTGAAATTTGGAGGGGACTCACTCAAACTATAGAAAAGGGTAAAGGTAACATTCTGCTTTTCCTACACTGACATCTGTTATTAATGTAGATATATTATTTATCCTTTATGTATTTATACTTTTTCAAGTGAATCTTCTTATCAAACTATGAGAATATGATCTTAAAAGAAAAAATTATACAATGCCATGAATTTTAATTTTTGTCCCCTTAGATAAGTCATGTATAATTTTGTCCATTGTTTATTATCATGAGAATATGAGACTATATAAAGAATAGAATTAGAATAAACATTTTGTATTTGGAAGATTTACAAGATTTAATTTTTAATAGAAGGTAAAATCTTTTTTTTGTTTTTTTTGAGACAGAGTCTCACTCTGTTGCCCGGGCTGTAGAGTGCCGTGGCATCAGCCTAGCTCACAGCAACCTCAAACTCCTGGGCTCAAGCAATCCTTCCGCCTCAGCCTCCCGAGTAGCTGGGACTACAGGCATGCGCCACCATTCCCGGCTAATTGTTTACATATATATTTTTAGTTGTCCAATTAATTTCTTTCTATTTTTAGTAGAGACGGCGTCTCGCTCTTGCTCAGGCTGGTCTCGAACTCCTGACCTTGATTGCCTGTCACTCAGGACAATGCTGGCACATGGCTCAATATCTGATATATATTTGTCACACTGAAATTTCAAACGCAGTTTGGAAATAAGGATACCCTGGTTTTAGTACAATTTCTACCATCAAACTAGGTATTTGAATTGATGACCTGTGTCATAGTTTCCTAACCTAAAATTGTATTAGTCAAGTTATTTTGCATGAAGAAAGCACCATGTAAAAATCTCAAATGACAAATATATCTTTCTTATTTGGGGTAATTCAAATTAAAAAGGAACACACATGCACATACATTTATACACAGTACTTACTACATTCTAAATGGTTACTTATATATCTCAATACTTACGTTTATGGATAATTTTGGACTGATATAAAAATTTCCAGAATGAAAACTTGTCATTTATTTCTTCTTTTTTCCAAGGCATTAAAAATGTATTTTCAAATTATGAGAGAAGCTACTGCTATATTTTATAAACCGAAAACCTGGTAGAATCACAGACTATAAATAATTTTGTATATACTGTATGTAGTGTTAGAAATATATACTATATCAATTTCAAATTGAAGAAAGCATTATCTTGAGTTTGTTCCAAACTTCATAAAAGTTGCCTGCCAGGCATCTTCATTGGAATGATGATAATGATAATGGTGTCAGTAGCAAATGCTTGTCTGATCTCACCAGACCCTGTTCAAAATGTTTTATATGTCTTCACTCATTTAATTCAAATAGTCATCCTATAAAACAATTGGTATTTCCATTTTATAGATGAATAGAATTAGTTTAAGAAACTTGTCTTCATCAAACAGCTAGTAAGTGGCAGAGCTGAAATTTGATGCATGCATCAACACCAAATTCTATGTTCTTATCCATTAGAGTAATGATGTCAATGTTAATAGGATATGTATGTCCATGAAAAATACTAAAATATATTAACCACTGATATATTTTACCAAAAAATGACTTCATTTTAAAGATTAACTAACAATTTGGTTATTTTAGAATAGGTAGTTGGAATTAAAAATGGATTTTGAGGGTAGCAAAAGACTATTATCATTTCTAGGTACCTAGACTTAGAATAATTTAATTCTTTAAGAATTCTAAGACAAGAATGATTAATTTCAGATAACCCTGCCAACTTAATTTTGAAGCAATGAATATAAAGGATAAATATTTCTCTTTGCACATATTCATTTTGAATGATCAGCTTGACAAAGTGCCAATTTCAGTTCACTTGATAATTATTAACAATTTTACTGACTGAATTTTGTGTCATTTAATTCTGTTTTAAAATGAAATTATACTCTTATAGAGCTTTTTCAACATCATCATCATCTGAAGGACATATCAAATGTGTTAAATAAATGCAAGTCTAAGCTATAGACTTTCAGAACCAATGAGAAGAAAGTTAATATTTACAAATTAAGAACTTCTGCATTCCAGTATGTATTTACTAAAAGCCAAATTGAAAATGGAGAAAATTTATGTGGCTTTCTTCCATATGTAAAGATGACAGTTGTGTGAATAAGGAGAAAAAGTTAACAAATAGGTCACTGGTAGTGAATCGTGCTTGAAATAGAAAGTAAGATATGTTAACAGAGGAAAAAACCCAATACTTGGAAGGAATTCAAATTTTAAAAAGAAAATCTTGTGAGTGTTCTCTGACATTGTATAACTGGAGAGAACACATTGACATTCCTGGAGAGTCCTTGATAGAAAAGGATCAGTTTTTGAGGTAGACTCCATATGGCTTTGTAATAGTTTTGAAGGGGTCCAGAATATGCCATGGTGGCAAAAAAAAATTATTTTGAGCTGAAGGCATTTGCGTTCCTGAAATCCCTTATCTGCTTAAAAGTAGAACCTCCCAAAAGAACTAAAAAAGAACTCAACTGTCATAAATGCCCTCCCTAGGAGCAATTCTAATTACCTCAGAGAAGTCAGCACCATACCCAGACATTGTCACAAAAGTATTATCTCTTTCATTTATTCTCTTAAGGGCTCATTTATCTTTCCCAAAAGTCATTTGTTTTCCCCTAAATGCCCTTTCTCGCCCTCACCTTTCTCAGAAGTCATTTGTTTTCTTGTACATGCCTTTCTCCCGTCCTTCCTCACCAATTAAGATGGTATATAACCCTCAAATTCCAATTGCCGCTTTGAGTTACATTTCTTTGTGAACTCTCATATGTATGTATTTTATTTAAATCTGTTTTTTTTTTCTTACTAATATGTGAGTGTACATTCAATTCACAGGGCCCCAATATTTGAACATGAAAGAGTAGAAGTTTTTCCTTCTAGACAGTTTCTTTTTGTCCTTCAGTAAAATGGGCCAACCTCACAGAAAAGTTGACTAACAAAAAATGGGGGTCCAGACTTTTCCCTTGTTCTGCATTTTACTGTAGCTATCCCTATGAGAACTTTTGTAGATCTTATTTTATTTTATTTTAGAGTTGTGTGTCTGTGTATGTGATGATTTTTTATTTGTTTGTTTGTTTTATTTTGGTTTTTGTGTGTGTGTTTTGTTTTTTTGCCTTATCTCCTGCACTTCCAAATCTAATAGCTGGAAATATAAAAGAAGTCCAGAAATTGTGTCATGGTTAGTGCATATGAATGGGTTTTTTAAGTCTTTGCCAATTTGAATATCTCCCAACTTGGAAAATCTCCCAGATGGGTGCACTTAAAAAAGTTATGTCATTCTCCAAGTTGTTGTTGACAAATGTTTCTGTGGATGCTAATAGACATAAATGCTATTTCTTATTTCAACTAAGTACAGATGTGGAGCATTTACAACAGCACATTAGAGATTCTTATTCCCCAGGAGTGAAGAAAGGCCTCGGAGAAAGGCAGAAACATTACAATTGTATACAGCAATGAATTCATGTGTGGGCTATGCCAAGGTATGGGTTTCTGAAGGATTCTAGCCAGAGCTTGGAAGTGGGGTTGTGTTTGTGTGTGGGGGAGAGGCAAACAGACATATCTGAATTTTTAAAATAAAATAAAAAGGTACTCCTAATTTAAATTATGTTAATTGTTCCTATTATGAAGGGTACAGATTAAGAGTCATCCCAACAAAAAATGAATCTGTGGGTGTGCTAATCCACTTCTTCCCAAACGGTACTCAGAATGTTCACAATCTTCACTGGGTGGCACATGAGAAAGATTGAGAAATGAGGACAGTTTCTCATCACCTGAACTAAGGACAGGATTTTCTATAGACACACACAGTAGAGAGAGAATAGTCCCAGTTCATCATATTATCCTGAATCTGAGTGGCGGAATAATGCCATTTCTTACAATTGGATTTTTTTCCATTTTCTCTTGCTTCATTCAAACAAACATTGGGAAAAGAGAATTGAAAGGGGAAAAATAGAAAAATTATGTGAACTCAAGCAGAGATCCAAAGAATACAATTTCTAAAGCATGATAATTCCTTTGGAAGTTCAAGGTTAGAAGAATATCAAACTGATCCAAAATAAGACATATATTAATATTTAATATGATTTTCTCCTGTCCCTGTGCCAGTCAGACATTTGGTCCCTAGCGTGATATTAATGACACTGTGAGCTCCTTTAGAGAGATACCATGTCTGGTTTATTTCTTCAGACCCCATGGGAACTACCGCAGTGACAGGCATTTAGAAGGTGTTCAATACATATTTGAAGAGAGAAATCACAAATAATTAGCCCCATTTTTATCTTAAACAAGGTTGTGCTTCCATTCAAAATTAGTCACTTGTCACCACACAGGTTTGGAAGTCTCTAGATTGTCAATTAATAAATATAAATGAATATAAATCATCACTACATTAGCAAGATTAAACACTAAACTGGGTAGTGCCTAAGATCATTCCCAGTAATAACATTTTCTTGTCTTTGGATACATCTTTTCTTATTCATGTGGGGGTGTGTGTGTGTGCACGCGGGTGTACGACTAGAGAGAAAAAATGTACTATGTTAGTTTGGTCATGTTTTACTATTTTCAGGGTGGTATTTTTGTTTTGTTTTGTTTTGTTTGAAGTGGAGGGGAGTCTGTGCGAAAGTGTTGGTAATTGTAAATAAAAACTACTGCTTTGCTTCAGTTTAAATCACTTACCCTGCTGTGGAACAATTAGAATCCATTTCACTATTGAGCACAGTTAGGTGCGTAAGGAAAGGGTCGGTCACATGTGGGCACACATGAAGATGGCCACACAACTTTGCAAATAGCAGGAGCCTTCCACCAGCTGTGGAAAATGGTCACTACTCCAACTCTGGACAAGTAAGTCCATCTCCCCAATCCTACTCCCCATCTTGGAAAGACTACACAGAGTCTTGGAATTTATAGCCTATAAAAGTGAAACGAGTGATTGCATACATTTTTAAAAATGCTATTTTATTAAATTTTATTTTACATGATAGAGAATGTTGCCAGAGATTTTTACATACATGATAAATCTCTCACTTTTCTTATTTATTGGCAAATGATGAAAGTCAAAATCAATTCATCACCTGCTGGGGCCACTCATATATAAAACCAAGCCTGCTGTTATCCACTGTGCTTTAAATCAAAACTACATATCTAACACACTCTCTCCCTCACACAGCCACACTCTCAGAAGAAAGAAAAGGCAAACACAATAAATGTCTTTCCAGAAAAAGAGGCAATCCCACAGTCAGCCAAAGTAAAATGTTCTCTCTCACATTTACCTGTATTGTCCTTTTTAAAGAAGTCTAATGAAAGTCTGATGGTGTCATTCAAATCTGCAGCCTGTTTCATTTAATTAGCTACTAAAAACACATAGCCCTGAATAGTTTGTCCAAAGTACAGTGTAAGCAGTGTTTTTTTCCTCTAAAGAAAATAAAGACTTCAGATTTATGCAAGAATAGGAAAGAAATGCAAGAGTTAATTTTGCTTTCATAATCTGAATTTGTTAAATATGAAAGGTTACATAAATGGTGAAATTCACATATGTGTTATATAAAAATATGAATGTGCTAAATAGAAAAAATGTTAATAGACCTGTATATAGTTAAGAAATATCTATTTTAATTCTACCCACGTGGGATACAAACTTCTAAAGCTGAAACTTGCCATAATCCTAAAGTCATGCTGGAATTCCTGCTTGTGTCAGAGGTGTTCTATAAAATCTTAATTTTATAAAGGGAAAGCAATTCGCATTTCCTATATGTACTTTGACCAGGACAATGGTTGGTTGAGTGTTATTTTGAGTCCCTGTGGCTATTGCCCATTAGTTCCAGTGGAGAAAGATAATGACTCCCTGGCACAGCAATTTATCATACTACCAATAGGTCTGAATTCCATATTCAGCCACTACACATGAAACCAATCCACAAGGAAGCCAAAGAAAACTAGCAGAACTTTAAAGCCAATCAAATATCTTGCATCAGTTGTTGATCACTGCAAGAAGAAAATTTTATTGCTTTAATTGTTTTGTCTGAGAGTCCATCTAACCACATAAATCAAGGGATAGTGCCTCCGCCTCATGTAAGTCCAGCAGATCTTTTCCCCTTTTATTGGTTAGGACATACAATGAAAAAAGAAAACAAAGTACAAGAAAGCTACTTCAGGGATGGCAAAGGAAGGCCTAGTGTGAATTTACTATACTTACGTTAACATTTTCATTCAAAGAGTTAGAAATGTTAGAAATATCCACAAAATATTAGCACAGGAGGCTTTCATTTATTCCTTTGTCCAACAAATAGATGGGATATGTCCTGCTAACTGGGGTCTGGTACACTCAGGGATTACAACTAAATCTACTTTCTGAAATCAAAACAGGAGTTTGGGTTCATCAACACTCTGAATAAAGGGAAACAATTATTTCAATGAGTGGAATTGCTTACATCTCTAAGGATATGGCTGGGACAGCAGCTACTTCACCAAATCCAATCTCTTTGCAAAGCCAGAAGTCAAGAGATTTATCATTGCCAATGCTGGTGATTAGAAAGTGTAATTCATCAATGCCATTTAGTGGCCAGTGAAGGAATGGATAAGACTGATCTGGAAGCTGGCTTTTAATGTTAAAAGGGGAATTCACCTAGACAGATAATCTATTCCTCAAAAGGAATTGACTTAAAAAAGTCTACTTGATTGCACCCTCATCCATTTATTACTGTATTTGGAAATGCCCTATCTAGCTAGTTTCTCAAACCCTAATTCCTCTCTACTGGCTCTCTGACCTCTGAGAACATTTACCTGTTGGAAACATTCTCACAGTTATCCAGAACACCAGAGCAAGTATAAAATAGAAAGGGGACAAAGTTTCACCTTTAGGCCACTGTCACTTCAGGAGGCCACCCTGTAGAGTTTTCAAATGAAAAGATAACTCACGGCATGGCTCATGGCTAGGTTAGAAAGAGACTATGATGAATTATGCAATCCTTACTAACATACTTATTTATTCTGTTATAGATATAGTCAAGTGATTTAAAAGGTCAGAGCTGGCCAGAGAATAACCTAATCAGCTTTATTATAATTCTATTAATAAATTTTGGTTTTCTATTGAAGTTAAAGTTAAACTTATCTTTTTTGACACTCTTTAGGCATATAAAATAATTTATCTGAGCATATATGGAAATATATGTATCAGGAGCACACATGGAAAATATATTTCATATTCAGCTCCTTTCACTGTCTTTCCGAAACATTTTTTAAGCCACAAGATTACTGAGTATATGACTTCTAAAAACTATTACAATTTAAGTCAATTAATTTTATTATTCCCTTTAAGTGATATGCTCATGTGCATTTCCCAAGTATCTTCTCTTCCCTGCCTCCCTTCCACACCCTTTTCTCTGCCCCCAACCTCTATAATTTACTATCCATTCCAATAAATAATTTGTTTTCATGGCAAGTATTATATAATCTTTCGACAAAGTAACAGTATCATTCACTATCCTTTCTCTTATTGTGGAGATATTTTCTCTCATGAAACCCACTTTCTAATTTAAATATTCTTTTAAAAGTGGAATGTATATACACCCACACACATAAAGCAACATATTTAAACCAGTGTTACTTAAAGAGTTATCCTGGGGTATTTGTTAGTCGGCAAATTGTTACCAGTCTGCGATGTGATAAGATTGTGCTGGGATGCAAATCGGTTATATTACTAGGCACACTGTTGTGTTCCCCTACATTTTTACCATAGTGTGACTCTCTCAGGGAAGAAAGTAAGTATATGGATTTAACTTTTGATGCATACTCCATGTCTTGTCATGGGCGATTAATAAGCAATTAAGGACCAGCACTTTGAGGAGCAAAAGCCACTTAGGTCTAATTGGTCTTATGTCTAATCCGGTTTTAAAATCTGTGGATTTAATAAATCTATCACTCTAGGGAATTGGAATATAAGCTCTTCTCTGTCTTCTCAGTCCTCCTCTTTTTTTCATCATTGGGCCATTTCAATGCCAAAGTGCACTATGTCATTCATTCTCCACTTTTTTATACATTCAGCCTATGATGAGCAAGATTAGTGTTCTCATGAAGTTTACATTCTGCTGAAAGCTAACACTAACTAATCAAGTCAACAAATACATAAACAAAGTATTTTCAGAAAATCATGGAAAAAACAAAACTAGGGGGGATGGTGCGGCATATGTGTGCTGCTTTAGAATGAGTGCTTGATCTGGGTGCTGGATGGTGAGGAGAAACCATCCAGAGAAGATATAGAGAAAGAACTGTTTGCGGCAGAAAAAACTAGTACAAAGTTTCTAAGACATTAAGAGTTTGACATATTAGAGAAATAAGAAAGGGCTTGGTGCGACTGGAGTACAGAGAGCAAGGAGGGGTGGCCCAGGCCTGTACTAAGGAGAACCACCAGTACACTTTCCTGTATCACCCTAGTCATCAAATTGGCATCATCAGTTAAGCAAGCAACCTTTTTTCCAAATTGTTTAACCCTTCCAATTCTAACTGACAGAATTATTAAGATCAACAAGCTATTAGCATGTCTAGAGTGAGAACACCGAACTTAATAATTCAATGTGTCTGACTGTCTAAGAACAAAAGTTACTACTTTAAAATCATTCTTTAGGACTCAGGATTCCTAATCAAGTGAACATACCTCTGTGGCCTGAAAAAGTATTGGCTTTGGAAATGACATATTCACAAATGAGAAGACAGACCAGGTCTGAACTTCATTGCTTTAGAGGCCAGACAGATTCGCATACATGGGTCAAATGGTCAGGGTGATAATGGAGGTCCGATGACAAATAGCCACCAACATTGTGAGATGATAAGGAGTGAGGGGATCATGGTGAAGTGGAAAATAATGTGTCCTTTCTAAAAGCGTCAGCCATCAATGGAGTTCCCATTAATAATATTCATGTGTGCATGAGGCCCTAGTGTGGTCAGATCTTCTGATTTGGTCATAAGAAGCTGGAATGATCTTCATGAGAGAAACTCATACGATCATTTTAGAAGTTGGTATGTAGGAGAAAACCATTTTAGTCAAACAAAACACAATTTCAGGGCTGCATTAGCCCACTGATTGCTGGTTTGCAAACTTTGATTTAATCATGGGGCTTACCTGATGTTTAAGACATAAACACAACCATCTTATGGTATGGTCACTTTTATGAATGGCAGGGGAGGCTGTGTTATTATATTCTTGTGTGATGACAGTTTAAGCTTGTCCTAATATTTTACAATAGTTACCCATCTAGCAATGTGCAACATCACAGGGATTATCAAGGCTCTAGGAATTTCAAGTTCTTCCTAACATGTTAGTAAATTTATATCAAATCCAGCAACAGTCAGCTAAATGATACTTAGTTCTAAGACAAAGATGAAGATTGATGATGCGACAAGAATGTAATGCTTAATACTCTTATTTGCAATACGTATTATTACTTGAAGGAACACCCGTCTACTACTTGTTGACAGTCATTAACAAAAACACTACAGGTGACAGCAGCAGATTGCTTCCTACACTATTTAATTCAACAAAATCATCTCAGTTTAAACAGAAAAAATACAAAAAGAAAACGGCAGTTGAATCACTCTGATTTCCACTTTCAATCCATAACTAGCCCCTGATGTCTATTACATTAACCCTCCAGAGAGAGACTGGACACATGTAATTGGAGGAAGGTTGCTAGGAGGCAGGGTCGCCTGCCAGGGATTGAGTTCCTCCAGTTTCCCTGGGTGGCAGCACGCTAGTTCTGCTGAACTCCACAAGCTGCGCTGGGCCACTGAACTCTCCTGAATGCTTGAGAATATTATAGTCAGAGACAGCTGTAAACGTTCATGGGGAAATATCTGTTACAGGAGTGTCAGTAATCTTAGGTACCCCATTATTATCACTCACTAGTCAAGAGACCCTGGTTGCTTTTTGTCACACGTTGCCTGTCTGGTCACCGTGAAATAATGACCATCGGGTTACATACAGTATGAGATGTGTATATGTGTGTCTCTAGGCGTGAGGGTCTGTTTTTCCCTTGCTAGTGTTTATTTTAATAGAAAAATTTCATGTCTGACCTACACCTGGCTGCTATCCAAAAATTAAATATAGCAATTTGTTACAGTAATATTCCTCCAGAGTCCTTCAGCAAGAACACAAACTATTTATTTTAAGTTATGCTTAAAGGTGTATTTCATTTTTAAGTCTCATCTCTGGCACACGATGTATTCTAAGCAGCTTTTGCTCTCTTCAGTAGCATAAGCAATTTACCTCAATAGCTTCTTCCCCAGCCTGGCACTTCTCTTTGCTGGTGTTTACCGTTTGAATAATCACGTCTGAATTTTGTTTGTGATCATTTTATCTGAAAAAATAATGACTGTACATTGGGAAAGAATACTTCTCCTCCTCCCCCGCAACCCCACCAAGACTTTCTACTACTTCTTTGTGTTAGGAGGAAAAAATGTCACAATACAATTTCAAAATAAATAATTTCACCTGTTCTTTAAATGCACATCAATTTTACTAAATTATTCTTAATTTCTAACCAGATGTTTGAAATACTACTTTTTAGGCAGTGCTTGCAATTTCTATTCTTTTCTTGTTTCCCATGCTGCCATGTTTTTAGGAGTCAGATGTAATGCACACATTGAGAATATTTGTGGTGCAGCGATTTTTTAGTACGTCAGGTTGCGTTTAGTTTCCTAAGGCTGCTGTAACAAAGTATCACAAACTACGTGGCTTAAAACAACAGAAATTTATTCTCGCACAGTTCTGTAGGCTAGCAGTCAGAATTCAAGGTGTTGGCAGGACCACTTTCCTGCTGAAGTCTCCGGAGAAGTATCCTTTCTCATCTTATTCAGTTTGTGTGGGCTCCTGGCATTCCTGGTCTTATGGCAGCATAAACTCCATTTCTACCTCTGTCTCCACAGGGCCTTTTCCCCTCTGTGTCTCTGTCTCAAATCTCTTTCTGCCTTTCTCTTATAAGATACCAGACATTGGAATTAGGGACTACCTTAAATCCAGTATGGTGTTATCTTGAGATCTTTAATTTAATTACATCTGAAAAGATCTTAATTTCCAATAAGTTCACATTTTTTGAGATTCCAGGTGGAAATATCTTTTGGAGGCTACAACCAAACCATTACAGGTTGATTCCGATTAATTTTTTTAGAGTACCATAGCTATCTTCTGATTTTTCTTCTATAACTTTTCTTCTTTCAATTAAAAATATTTTTGTTTTATAGGATTTATAAATGAGCTTCAGCGAGTAAGCGTGCCAATTATTTTCTGAACAAACTTCTAGTTGTATTCTTGTATTCAATGGAAGAGAAATCATTTTTCATTGAGAGAAAAATGGCAAGAATATATAATTTTCTAAATATATTTTATTGTGTTCTACATAATATTATTCAATTATTACATTCTATAAGTAATGCTTAAGAAACATATCTAGTAGAATTAGGCTAACTAAATTATTATGTTTTTTTCTGATTGAATACTATACTACTATTAAATATCACACTTATGAAGACTATTTAATGATATTGGAAAGTATGAAAAGTTTTAGATAAGGCATTTAGTCTACATATTATATTTGTCTGTATATTTCTCAATACTTATTATCCCTGGTTGATGGTACTTTATAATTTGTAGTCTTTTTTCTGTTTTCAAATTTTTCTATGATAAGCTGGATTACATTAATAATTTAAAAAATGATTCTATAAATCCTTCCACATATAGTAAATCATTTCCTAATTCTTCATTTTTAGGCTAGGAATGTCTTTTCTTTTAACTATTGTCTGTCTAGACTGATTTGGAAAAAAGATAAAGTAATCATTAGGTTGAATTTGTATAGCATTTACTGTGATCCTGATCATTCATTTATTTATTCATTCATTGAATGCTTACAATGTTCCTGCCCTCTACCACATACACGGGGACACATATAAATAAATTATCGTTCCTGCTATTAAGGAGTTTGCTATAGATTATAGAAGACCATCAAGACAATCAATACTTGAAGTACAGTGTGATGCTGAGGTATAGCATAGGTATGTCCAATGTTTCAAGTGAGCACGGAAGAGAGAGCATAATGCAGATTGGGAGAAACAGAGATTCCAAAAGGGAGTTTCAGCAAAGCTGAATGTTGAAGTAAAATACGTCAAGAGGGGAGGAAAGGGCCATTCCACACAGACATAGCAACAAGTTCAGAGGCCTGAAAGCTCTGAGGTTTTGAAGGTAGTCAAGGAGGTTTTGGGAGTAGTAAGAGATAAGGCAGAAAACAAAACATATGTATAAACTTCACTTGGAAGTCTCTGGAGAATCAATGAAAAATGGAATGGGTGTGGGCATCTTGGATTTTTAACAAAATTTAACAGGTGAATCGATGGGCATGCTGGCAGTGGGGCTATCAACTAAGCAGTTGTTAAAATAACCTAGTAGATAAGAGATGACATTCTGCACAGAGGTAGCTGCAGTTAGCTGTGGGAAGTACATGGACTTGAACTGTACTTAGAAGGCGGGCATTGGTACTATATTGGTTTTAAAGGACATGAATAGGGAAGAGTAACATTGGTATCCTCACCTCTGGCTTGGGCAACTGTTCTCATGATGGTACCTTTCACTGAAACAGGAAACATAGAGTTGAGCAGTTTTTGTAAACAGGATGAAAAATAACACACACAGAAATGCTTAAGTTGACATTTCTGTGTCATGTCCATGTTCAGGTGCCTAAAAGGAGTTGAATTTTTTGGATCTGAAAGCTTACAAGAGTATTATGTTCTGGAAGCTAGCATCATGAAGATATTAGCATATAAATGAAGCAATATACTTACATAAGGAAAATGTAGAGCACAGGATTTTTGTGGAAGAATTATTTACATGTATTGTTTTAAAGAGAGATGCTTGTACATTAGTTTTTGTTATACTTTTAAAGTTCTTATTGCCCTGCGAAGCGTTACTAAACTCTGCAGTAAAATGACAGACGTTGGAGGAGGAAACCCAGATTTATCCATAATTAAAATGTGTGTCCATGGGCAGGGATAAGAGAGTGAGTAGGATCAAAAGAGTGACCAGGAGGAAGGAGGGAGAATAATTAGTTGACGGAGATAGACAGAGAGTTTTAAGGAAAAAACAGTCACAGGGGCAAATGCTGTGAAGAGGTTGTTAAAAAGAGCCCAAAATAAGCTTTTGGTATATAAGCCAAAATTCACTGATATGTACAAAAAAATGTTATATTTTAAAGACACATATTCATGTGTTTAAGGGTAATGTGTCATGATAATATGGGATTGATTTAAATTATGTTAGGACAAAAACTATTGAAGCAAATATGGCAAAATATTGACACCAGTTAAATTCAAATGATAGATTTATGGAGTTGTTTATGTAATCTCCCTAACTTTATGAATGTTTGAACATTTTCATAATAAAAGATAATAAAAGTAAAAATTAAGACATAAAAATTTTGTTCTTTACACTTTTGCCAGACAGTTTCCTTGAGCATCAGTACCAGTGGAATCTAGATTTCAAAGAAACATTTTCAAGTTTTGAAGTTCTATTTCCATGACTTATTTTAAATTACCATCTTTCTCTCTCTCTCTCTCTCTCTCTCTCTCTCTCTCTCTCTCTCTCTCTCTCTTTCTCTCTTTTCAGTAGACATTTGGAAAAATAATTTCTACTACTCTGTACATTGTAATTCATATGCCAAAATCAATTTGAGAAAGCAAACCTCCCTTACTTCTCCTGATGGAAACAAAAAGTGTCTGACCGTAACAGATTATATTTTGCTTAAATGTTTAAAAATATTGGAAACATTTGCAAAAGCAAATATTTCCTCATTAACTGAAACTTCACACAACCAAGGACAAGAACCCAGAGGTGTAAATCTATGATGGCACAGGCATTTACTGTTCACGTGTCAGGTGAAATTTCTTGTCAAGCTCAGTGGAGGTGTAATTTTCAGGAGAAACCAGCTCCATTTTAGAAACCACTTTAAAAAATGTAGTGTTTTAAAATATTTGTCCCCTCCATGTTGAATAGTATTTTTTTTTTTTTACAGGCTCAAACCTCAAAACAGGCTGTGAGTGTTTCAGCTTGGCATAGGCATATGTAAATGATTCTCTGCTTTCGAGCATAAAGATATACATAGACACACAGAGAGACAAGATTTTTTCCTTTTGCAAATAGCAATGCTTTATGGCAGATTGCCAGAACTCACAGAGGCGTGTTATCACACTGTCAAGAGGCTTTGTACCACTGAGGAAAGATACCAGTTTTAGGTATTGTATAGAGTAATTGTGGTGTAGGTATTTCAATTGATAAAAGAGCAGAAATTTTGGCATTACATCAATAGGCAGTATAATTAAGGTAATAGGTTGCATGTCATCTAATCAAGTTACTTACTGTAATACCAATGTGAGTTAACTTACTTTAACATCCTCTGAATACTAATTACTATTACTTTTACAATTTTATAATATGCCATATATTTAAAAACATTTAACATAGCTGGATAATTGTTATTGTGATAATAAATAAAAATAGTTATTCTCAAGAAACATATTCTAACTACCTTTTATGGATTATTTCAAAGATACGCTCTAGTTATGAGTTACCTCTATCATTAGAAGATATAGACTAAGTCTCATTTTAAAAGGGGCCTTAATATATGTAAACATCATGTCTTCTATCTCTAATATAGTTTGTGGCTATAGTAAGACTACCTTAATCAGAAATAAAAATTTAACTAAAAAACAAGGTTTCATATTTAAAAAGGCATTTTAAAAAATCTCCATCAGCAAAGTTGTCATCTCTATTTGTGTAAGGGAGTTAGTTGATGGTTAAAAAGATTATTTTTGTAAATTCAATTATGTATGGCTGATTCCCACTTTTAATATAAGCTCCTATTTCAGAACCTTCCATCTTAACAAATTTAGACTTATATAATTAGTGCTCGAAATCCAAGTTTCTCTCCTTATTCTCTCATTTTCATTTCTCCCTCTTCCTTGGACTTTCCACAACTCACACAATTCAGTCAAGATCTTTGCCACTTTATAACAAGGAAGGCCTTTCTCCAGTTTCCAATAACACTTTCCTCATTTTCATCTGAGACCTCCTCACAATCGCCTTTATTATTCATATTTCTACCACCATTCTGCTCACGATTATTTAGGTGTTCTCTAAGAAAACAGAAGCTTTTACTCCAACTCTCCACTTTTGTTTCTGATCTCTCACTACAATCACCTTTAAAAATCCCTTCATGGCAATAGCAATTTTTTCTAGTATGCACCTCAAAATAGTTCCAGGCTCCACCCATTACACAATTTCAAAGCTGTTTCCACATTTTTAGGTGTTTGTTATACCGGCACCTGACTCCTTGGTACTCATTTCTGTCTTAGTCGGTTTGGGCTGCCATAATAAAAAATACCATAGACTGGGTGGCTTAAACAACAAAACTTTATTTTTCACAGCTCTGGGCCTGGAAATCCATGGTTAAAAAGGGGCAAGCAAATTTGGTTCCTGATGAGGGCTCTCTCCTTGGGTTGCAGACGGTCAACTTCTCTATATCATCACATGGTATTTTCTCAACGTGTGTATGTGTATGTGTGTGTGTGTTGAGAAAGAAAGAGAGAGAGAGAGGGAAAGAAAGAGAGAGACAGAGAGGGCATGCTATATCATGTCTTTTCTTATAAGGGTAATAGTTCCATTATGAAGGCTCCATCCTCATGATCAAATTGTCTACCAAAGGGCCCATCTCCAAAAACCTACACATTGAGGGTTGAGGTCTCAACATATGAATTGAGAGGGTACAATTTAGTCCATCCCCAATCAAAAGCCGTAGATTGGCAGAATGAATAAATAGATCATAACTAATTATATGCTGTCTATAAGAGATTCACGTTAAGACTTAAGGACCTGCATAGATTCATAGTGAAAGGATGGAAAATAATATTCCACGCAAATAGTAATTGAAAGAGAGCAGGGTTGGCTATGTGAGTATCAGGCAAAATATACTTAAATCCAAAATGCTAGAAGATACAAAAGATATTTTCTAATGATAAAAGGGTTAATTTGCAAAGAAGATAGAAAAATTATAAAACTATATGTACTAAACATCAAAGCTCCTAAATATATGAAGCAAACATTGACAGAATTGAAGGAATAAAGGAAAGTTCTACAATAACAGAAGGCTTCAATACTCTACTTTCAATAATGATAGTATAGCTAGACAGAAGATCAATAACAAAATAGGACTGGAATATGATAGACCTATTGGATCAAAACACATATATAGAACAGTCCACCTAAAAATAGAAAAATACAGATACAAGCATACCTTGTAGATATAGTAGGTTCAGCCTCAGACCATCCCAAAAAAGTGAATAATGCAATAAAATGAGTAAAACATTTTTTGTTTATTTTCTGGTACATACAAAATTTATATTTATACTATACTACAGTCTATTAAACATGCAATAGCAATTAGGTATAAAAATCAATGTACATAATTAAAAAATATTTTTTACTAGAAAATGCTAACAGTCATCTGGTCCTTCAGCGAGTCCCAGTCATTTTGCTAGTGGAGTGTCTTGTCTCAATGTTGATGTCTGCTGACTGACCAGAGAGGTAGTGGCTGAAGGTTAGAGGGCTACAGCAATTGTTTAAAATAAGAAGACAATGAAGTTCATCATGCTGTTTAACTCTTACTTTTACAAAAGATTTATCTGTAGGATGTCATGCTGTTTGACAGCATTTTACCTGCAGTAGAACTTATTTCAAAATTCTCAATTCTTTCAATCTTCTCAAACCTTGCCTTTGTTTTATCAGTTGAATTTATGTAATATTCTAGATTCTTTGTTATCATTTCAACAATGCCCACAGTCTCTTCACCAGGAGTAGATTTCAACTCAAAAAACCACTCTTTATGCTTGTCCGTAAGGAACAACTCTCCATTCATTCAAATTTTATCATGAGATTGTAGCAATTCACTCACATCTTCAGGTTCCCCTTCTAATTCTAGATCTCTTGCATTTCCTCCACATCTGCAATTACTTCCTCCACTGAAGCCTTGAATCCCTCGAAGTCATCCATGAGGGTTGAAATCAATTTATTCCAAATTCTAAATGTTGATATTTTGACCTTCTTCCATGAATCACAAATGTTCTTTATGCCATCTAGAATGATGAATCCTTTCCAGAAGGTTTTCAATTTACTTTGCCCCGATCCATCAGAGGAATTACTATCTATAGGAGGTATAAAATATTAATCTATTTCTTAAATAATAAAACTTGAAAGTCAAAATTACTCCTTGATCCATAGACTCTAGCATGTGTGTTGTGCTAGCAGGCATGAAAACAATATTAATCTCCTTGTATATCACCATTAGAGCTCTTGAGTGACTAGGTATATTGTCAATGAGCAATAATATTTTGAAAAAAATCTTTTTTTCTGAGCAATAAGTCTCAATGGTGGGCTTACAATATTCAATAAACCATGCTATAAACAGATGATCTGTCATCTAGGCTTTGTTATTCCATCTATAGAACATAAGCAGAATAGATTTAGCATAATTCTTAAGGGCTGTAGGATTTTTGGTTTGATAAACGAGCAATGGCTTCAACTTAAAGCCACCAGCTACATTAGGTTCCTAACACAAGAGTCACCCTGACCTTGGAGGCTTTGAAGCCAGGCATTGACTTTTCCTCTCTAGCTCTGAAAGTCCTAGATGACATCTTCTGATATAGGGCTGCTACTTTGAAAATCTGTTGCTTAGTGGAGGCACCTTCATCCATGATCTTAGCTAGATCTTCTGGATAATTTGCTGCAGCTTTTATATCAGCACTTACTGTTTCACCTTGAACAGTTATGTTATGGAGATTGCTTGTTTTCTTACACTTCATGAACCAACCTCTGCTTACTTCCAACTTTTCTTCTGTAGCTTTCTCACCTCTCTCAACCTTCATAGAATTAAAGAGAGTTAGGGCCTTGCTCTGCATTAGGCTTTGGCTTAAGGGAATGTGGCTGGCTTGATTTTCTATCCAGACCACTCAAACTTTCCCCATATCAGCAATAAGGCTGTTTCACTATCTTATCCTTTATGTGTTCACTGGAGTAGCACTTCTAAGTTTGTTCAAGAATTTTTCCTTTGCATTCACAACTTGGCTAACTGGCACAAGAGACCTAGCTTTCAACCTAGCTTGGCTATAAACATACCTTCCTCATTAAACTTAATCATTTCTAGCTTTTGATTTAAAGTGAGACACATGAGACCCTCCCTTTATTTGAACACTCACAGGCCTACTCACAAGTAGGGCTATTGATTGTCCTGATTTCAATATTGTTGTGTCTCAAGAAATAGGGAGGCCTGATATAGAGAGGAGAGGTAGAGAGACAGAGGAATAGCCAGTCGGCATAGCAATCAAAACCCACAATATTTATCAGTTAAGTTTGGTATCTGATATGAACACATTTTGTGGTGCCCCCAAACAATTATATTAGTAACCACAAAGTTTGAAATATTATGAGAATTACCAAATTGTGACACAAAGACATGAAGTGAGCACATGTTGTTGGAAAAATGGCACTGATGGACTTGCTCTATGCACGGTTGCCACAATTCTTAAATTTGTAAGAAACACAATATCTGCAAAGTACAATAAAGTGAAATGCAATAAAATGAGATATACCTGTATACATTTTTCTGAAGTACACATCACATATTCTCCAGGGTAGACCATATATTAGACCACAGAAGGAGTCTTAATAAATGTAAAAAAATTGAAACTATAGCAAGTATCTTTTCTGATTACAATGGAATGAAACTAGAACTTGACAGAAGGAAAGCTAAAAAAAAAATCCACAAATAGCTGAAAATTAAACAACGGTCCTCTTAAACAACCAATGGGCCAAAGAATAAATCAGAAAGGAGATTAGAAAATAATCTTGAGACAAATCAAAATGAACACACGGCATAAAAAACTTTATGTACTCATCAAAAGCAATGCTGAAAGGGAAATTTTTAGCTATAAATCCTTACATTGAAAAACAATAAATAATTCAAATCAATGAACTACATTTGTATCTTAAGAAACTAGAAAAGGAAGAGCAAATTAAACGCAAAGCTAATATAAGGAAGGAAATAATAAAGATGAAATAAATAAAGAATAGAAAATCAATAGAGAAAACCAACAAAAGCAAGAGTTGCTTCTTTGAGATCAAGAAGATTAACAAACCCTAAGATAGATGGACTAAAAAAAGAGAGAAAATGTAAATAAATTAAATCAAAAACAAAAGAGGGGACCTTACTACTAATTCTACAGAAATTAAAAAAAAAAAAAAAACTTAAGTACTTTGAACAATTGAATGCCAACAAATTAGATAACCTAAATAAAATGAACAACTTTCTAGAAACACAACTTACCAAGATTGAATCACAAAGCTGTAAAAAATCTGGATAGACCTACAACTAGTAAAGGCATTAAATCAGTAATAAAATGCTTCCTGACAAAGAAAAACCCCAGGACCAGATAGATTCACTGGTGAATTCTATAAGGCACGTAAACAAGCTTCCTTCTCAAATTCTTCCAAAAAAATAGAGAGAAGGGAACATTTCCCAATGTATTTAGGGAGGCCAGCATTACAATGATACCAAATCCAAACAAAGATGCTATCAGAAACAAATAAAATCCTACAGAACAATATCCTTACTAAATATTGAGGCAAAAAATCCTCAAGTAAATACTAGCCAACCAAGTTCAACTTCATATTAAAAGAATTATATGCCATGGCCAAGTAGAATTCATTCTTGAAATGTAAGAATAAATCAACATACAAAAATCTATCAATGTAATCCACCACATTAACAGAATGAAGAGCGAAAAAACATGATTATTTCAATTGATTCAGAAAAGGCATTTTACAAAATTCAACATCCTTTCATGATTAAAAAATACTCAACAAACCAGGAATACAAGGAAACTATTTCAACATAATAAAGGCCATCTATGAAAAGCTCACAAGTAACTTCATATTTTGGCAAGAAAGTGAAAGCTTTTCCTCTAAGATTTGGAACAAGAAAAGAACATCTGTTTTTGCCATTTCTATTCAACATAGTACTTGAAATCTTAGCCAGAGCAATTAGGCAAGAAAAAGAAACAAAAGGCATCCAAATTGTAAAGGAAGAAGTCAAATTACCTCTGTGCATAGACAACATATATAGAAAACTCTGAAGATTTCACACACAAAAATCTTTAATAACTAATAAAGAAATTTAGCAAAGTTACTGGAATACAACTTCAGTGTATAAAATATGAAAAGACAAAATCAATGCACAAAAGTTAGTGTATTTTTATATACTCACAGACAACTTTCTCAACAGGAAACAGGAACAATCTCAGAAGGCAATTAAGAAAACAGTTCCATTTATGATACCATAAAAATGTAAAATACTTAGAAATAAACTTTACCAAGGAGGCAAAAGACTTGTACAGTGAAAACCTCTAATGTTGCCAAAATATAGTAAAGAAAAAACAAATGTGAAGACATCTGCATTCATGGATTGGAAGACTTAATGTTGTTAAGATGTCAGTACTACCCAAAGCTATCTACAGATTCAATACAATTCTTTTTAAAATTCCAATGATATGTTTTGCATAAAAAGAGAAATTGATCTTAAAGTTGAAGGTCTCACAATTCCTGATTTCAAAACTTACTGCAAAGCTATAATAATCAAAACAGTATGGTGTTAGCATAAAGAGAGACATATTGACAAATGGAATAAAATCGAGAGCCCAGAAATAAATCCTCATATACAGAGTCAAATGATTTGGGGCAAGGAAATTAAGACTTTTTAATGGGGGAAAAGCCAGTCTTTTTAACAAATAAGACTGGGAAAACTGGATACTTTCACATGCTAAATAATAAATTTGGACCCTCACTTTACCATATTTACAAAAGTAAACTCAAAATGGACCACAGACTTAAATATAAGAGGTAGAATTATCACACTTGTATAAAACAGGGAAAGGTTACATGACATTCGATTTGGCAACAATTTCTTGGATATAAACCAAAATCACAGGTAACAAAAGAAGAAATAGATTGGACCACATCAAAATTAAAAACTGTTGCACAACAACAAAAACTATAAAGAGAGTGCAAAAGTAACCCAGGGAATGTGAAAAATTACTTGCAAATTATATTAATGTATCTGATAAAGGATTAATAACCAGAATATGTAAAGAACTCCTGCAATTCAACTACAACAAAATAAACTGATTAAAACATGAGCACAGAAATTGAACAGAGATTTCCTCAAAGAAGATGTGCCAAAAAGCACAGGAAAAGATGCTCAGCATCTCTAGTTATAAGGACAATGTTAATTTTAAAAAGCATCATTAGGCATCACTGGACATACATTAACATGAGTACTGACAAAACACCAGAAAATTTTACATTGACAAGGATGTAGAGAAATCGTAACCCTTGCACATTGTTGGTGAAGAAGGTAAAATGGTGCAACCACCATGGAAAACAGTATGGTAGTTTTTCAAAAAAGTGGAAATAAATTACAATATGATCCAGTAATTCCACTTCTGGATATATGCCCAAAATAATTGAAAACAAGGGCTTGAACAAATTTTTGTACATCTTACGTTTACAGCATTATTCACAACATCTAAAAGAGTGAAGCAACCTATATGTCCATCAACAAATAAATGGATAAAAAATGTGGTATATACTTGCAAAGGAATATTACTCATTCTCAGGAGGAAAAGAAATTCTAACACATGCTAAAACATGGATGGAACTTGAAGACATTATGCTAATTGAAATAAACCAGTCACAAATGGATAAATACTTTATGACTCCACTTAATATGAGTCACCTAGAGTAGTCAAAATCATAGAGACAGAAAGTAGAATGGTGGTTGCCAGGTTGTAGAGGAGTGAAGAATTGGGGTTTTATTGTTTAATAGGTACAGAGTCTCAGTTTGAGAAAATGAAAAAGTTCTGGGGATGAATAGTGGTGATGTTTGCACAATAATGTGAATGTGCTTCACATCACTGAACTGAATACTTGAAAATGTTTAAATGGTAAATTTTATGTTATATACATTTTATTACAATAAAAAATTTCAGAATATTTCAGTAATAAAAATTTCAGAATATTTTGAAAGACTATATAAGAAAATTCAATTGCCAGCTTCTCCCTCATTTTACATATGCATCCTGGCAAAAGTGTCTAAGTTTAGGCCCTGATAGAGGTAAAACAGAGGCGTCTGGCTTGAGTAACACTAGCCACAATTGAGGGTGCTATTATTTTACTGAAAACAGCAGGATTAATGACTATGTGCATACTGGATGGTCATATAGATAGCCTTCTTTCCCTACAAATCTAGAATTATAGCAAAAAACCCCTTCACCTGAAAAGTAGAAGATCTTTGGAGATTTCTCTGGGGACTCTGATTAGCACAAAAGGAAAGACTTAGATAAACTGATGTTGAGGATCCCTGACTTATTGACGGAGACTAATCCAATTTGATCATATAATATTATCAGTGAAGGTAATGGTTAGCATTCTCCTTAATGAGGGTCTTGGTCTTAAACTTTTAAAGAATTGACATCAAAGAAAAATCTTTAAAAACTTCCAGACAAAGGGACAGAGAGAGAAAGAAAAAAAAATCAAATATGTCAAATAAAAATCCAATTTCTTCATAATTTTCAATAGTACCCAAAAGCTAGAAGGCAATGGAGCAATATCTTCAAAATTCTGAAGAAAGATGATGCCAAGCTACGGTTTTATACTTAGCCAAACTTTTAATCACTACTTAGGCTGAATAAAATATTTTCAGACTTGTGTGGTCTCAAAATTCTTAATTCTTATATACCAATTTTTTGGAAGTTATTGGAACTTATGCTCCTCCCAAATGAAGGAATAAATCTAGATATCATGGCCTACAGGAAATAAGCCATGCAACCCAGGGAAAAGGGAAGGCAATCCCCAGGATGGTCTCAGGAGGGATTCTAGCACGGCGGTTATGTACCAACTGCATAGGGCTGTATGTTCTCTGAGAGACTTTTGGAGGCAGATGAAATGGACAGAATAACTGATGTGCCTGAGTGTCTGGAGAAGAGACTTACATAGTTCATGACAAATTTAGGATTTCTTATGGATGACATAAAAAAAATAAATGCTGAGGGCTGAATTACAAGTTGAGGTCCTAATGCCTGCAATACAGAATGTAATATATTTGGTGTTAGTATCTTTAAAGAGGCAATTATGTTAAAATGAGGTAATTAGGGTTGGCTCCAATTCTATGTGACTGGTGTCCTTATAAGATGAGGAAATCTGAACACAGAAATGAACAGAGGGAAGACCATGTGAAGACAGAGGGAGAAGATAGCCATACACAAACCAAAAAGAAAGGCCTCTAAAGAAACCAACCCTGCTGACCTAGGTCTTGCACTTCTACCATCCAGAACTGAGAAAATAAGTTTGTGTTATTTAAATCACCCAGTCTGTGATACTTTGTTAGGGCAGCCCTAGCAAACTAATATGCTAAAGTCAATAACAAAAACAATAAATCAGTATCATTATTAAACAAAATGTTGTGCATGAAAGGAAAAGGATTAGAGCTAACCATAATTATGATGGGAATATACCAGGAGTATGGGAGAGGATCATGGTTAAGTGTGAATGGGTTGTGGGAGAGGTAAGAGTAAAAATAAACGGAAATACTCATCCTACATAGATGGAAGACAATGGACAATGTTTTAAATTTAAAATTTATTCTCAGAATAATCTGTTTGGGGGAATAGCAGTAACCACTGAAATAACCAACTAAAAGAGCTGGAAATGGTTGTTTCTAGAGAGATGTAACTGAGGGCATGGATAGGGACCATATCTATCAACCTATTAACATATTCTTATGGAACTATTAGACACTTAGACACTTTGACCACATTAATGTATAACTTTGATTCATATAAAATATATGATACATAATATTTACTGGGTTATTTGCTACATGTTACAGATGAAAAATTAAAGCACTATAGAATAGCTAAATTATTTCTCTTAGCCCATACAACTTGATAAAAGCAGAACTAGAATTTGAAATCAAAAGTTAGTAGTCCCAACTCAGTATTCATTTTTGAAATGACACTACATGACCTAGGCTTTTCAGAACCTTAAAACTGGAAAGCTATTTCTAATCCTAACATCTATGAAAGGGGTTGAGAAGATTATGCCATAAGTATTAGACACTACTGAGACTGCTGCTGCTTCTGTTACACAGGGTTTAAGAGAGAGCCATTAATTTTCAATTAAAAAGCTTGAAGATTATCCAAGTTTTAAGTTGGGTTTAAATGAAAATTTCAGTCCATTCCAGGGTAATTAATTATTTTTAGTGTGAAAGCTAAAAAGTAGAGGAAATGTATTTTTTTAATTTTAGAAGTAAATACCTGAACTTTTATGAAAGGCACATAATTATCCTTCTAGACTGAAATACGAACACCTGAGTCTGCCATCATACCACTGTAAAAAGAGCTGATGTTTTTTATCTATTGCCCCAAATATGTATTAAATCAAAGAGTAGCTTTACTTTATTTTTTGTTAATTGCAATATAAAAATGTTGAAAGTTGATTGAAATATTTGCATTTTTGTATATGATTATTTGCATATGATCAATGGAAAGCAATATACCAAAAATATAGCTAATAAAGAGAGTTGTGTTAAAACACTCCTGAGTCTGTATTTCTATTTTCAAGCCTTTATGTCTCAGCTTAAAAAGGCAACAAATATCTGTAGTTGTCAGCAATCTCTAGATATCAGGGGAATTGGGCCCAAGGCCAGGTTTATATTTTGGATCCTATCCACACACCATTCTGTTAGCATGAACATAAGAGTAGCATAATGAATCTGTAGCCTGACCATTTCACAGGACTTTCACTCTACTCATTCTGCTCGGGTTTCTCCTTTGCCTCCTATATCCATGATAGCCAAATATTCATTTAATCTGCTAATATCCTGAATTGTACCGAATTATGATTGTTTCCTGGTCATCAATGTAACTTAATATTGACAGAAAACCTACTATGGGTCAGGCACTATGTCGGTTCTGAGGAAACAATGACAAGTAAACATAAATTGCAGGTGCAAATCAGAGAGTTATGGGACGAATGTATGGCTTAATAGTGTGATGTCACATAAAGTACTGGGGTTGGGGGTGGATTACAAGCAGGATGGGAAATAGTAAAACAAGAGGTTAAATTAGAAGGCTGCATCATAGCCTACAAGGTATTATATGCCATGGTCTGGATTTTATTCTCCAACTCTGAAATTTTCAACCATGAAACACATTGGACTCTCATGACACACTTATTTGTGAGGAGTGTTACAATTAATGTTTTTTGTTTGTACTTTTTGGTAAATCAGAGAAGATTCATTGTCTCCTTTCTTAATGTTATTAACATCCATGTGCTTTTTGAGCAATAAAGAACTGATATTTCATCTGCTATATTAACGATCATAAATACAAATATGTAACATGTGTGCTATCATCTACTGTATGCTAAAATGAAATTTGTTGGATTTCCCCCAACCCCAACTCCATTTCTGGCCTCTTCTGATAGAAGTAAATGCCTTCATTTGAGAGACCTATACTTTCCCACCTCTTATAGTAATAGGAGTTTCTGATCACAGTTCTCCACTGATATTTTCACTTTTCAGTAGAGGTTTGGGGAGATGAGGTAACTTGTTCAAGATTATGCAGATAGTACTTAATAAATTCAGTATTCACATTTAAGTCCGCCTGACTCCAGGACCTATGACCTGAACCACAACTCAAAATACTTCCCAGATTCTAAGAATTTGAACTAAAGCAAGAAAACTGGGATTGTGTAGAGGAGAATCAGTCATCAAATATAGACTAGGTCATACTTACAGTATTAGCCAAAGAATAAAGGTTGAGAAAAATTCAAAGTTTTGAATTAAGTACATGCATATGATACCAATAAAAGATAATACAGTAGAGAAGACTGAGTCAAAAAGACCTTTACATATCATATTATAAGAATTGCATATATTCCATGGATTCAGGAAAATATTTTTTCTTATCCTCTTTAATGAGGTGTCAATTGCATAATGGGGCAAAAATATTAATGTATGAGTGTTATTAGTCTTTTCTTGTAATCTAGCAAAAGGATTCTAGCTTTATCTTTTCTTTTCTTTTCTTCCCCCTTCCACTGCTATCTATTACGTGGGGATCTTGGTTTGCCAGAGGCTTATTTTCACTCTTATTAAGAAGAATGTAAGGGAAAGGGCAAAATGTAGAAGTAATTATTAGAAGAGTAAGAAAAAATTTTTAGAAAGTTTTGGTACAAAGCATATGACAGATTTTGAGGTACATTTAAAGGAAAATCTTATAATATTGCTTGGCAGTATTTATCCCCTTGAAAATAATAAATGAATGCAATTAAAAAATGTGATATCTTACTTGTGATTGCAGGCTTTTGATCAAGACCTTTTCAGTGATTAGACTGTATGAATCATGATTTCAACAGAGTTAAAATGGAAATTTCTGTTACCCTCCATACCATAAAAAGAAACTATTTAAAGTGAGTAGTGAATAATTAATTATTATGTGGTCAAGATATATACATTTTTGGTTGCTGTATAGTTTCAACAGAAAAACTGTACAGTATGGGCTATATTCTCATCTTTAAGCTTTGCATCAACATAATATCTGGAACAAACTTGAGACTGAATAAGGACACCAACACATGGACAAGCTATTTATAGGTATATAGGATTTGGAAACAGCTTCCAATACTGGTCTGCACTCAAAACCTTGTAATTTTATCCTTAGCCAAGTGCTCATTCTTTCTTCTCTTCCTTACTGTCCACCAACCTCATAACCAAGCCTTCCCCAAACCTTTTTCGGACCATAAATTGAACTATTAATTTCCTGGAAATAAATACATTTTATAACAACAGAAACCATCTCAAATCAGGTTCTATAAAATATCTTCAAAAGAGCCATGTTTTACATCTTCAAAGTGAAGCACTCCCAAGCTACTGTCTGTTCCTCTGAAATATTTCATCTATGCCTGAAGTTACCACGAGGATGATAAATAGATATTAATAGATTGTTGACTCACAAAACATGTCTAAGATAACTACCAAAGTGATCCCAATGAGAACAAAGAAAAAGAATGTCCTGAAGAAAAACTGCCAAGTTCATCCTTTAGAGATCCAAGAAACAAATGTTTCGAAGTTTAATAGCCATTTAATCCCTACTGACATCCATGAAAGATTCAAAATTACTAAGGTCAACACTTCTAAGAACCTATGAAATAATTACTAAAAATTAAAAGACATTTAAAAAACCATATTAAAATGTTTTCAGATAAAAATCTAAAATATCCAGTTATTAGTTCAGCACTGGAAACACAGCAACTCATAGGTATTAAAATATTTAGGAAAAAAAAAAAGTAACCACCAAAGCAAAAAGAGGCCTTCTACGCTAGTGATTTTTAAACAGTGGTCTATATTTTTAGTGCTAGTAGTTTTATTTTTTTTAATTGATAAAACCCTACCCAAACCAATTAAACTAGATGCTCTAAGGGTGTGGCTTTAGTACTTGCATTTTGGAAAATTTCCCATGTGACTCTAAAGCACCCAATTAAAACCACTGGGTTCCTAGAACAAAAACTGATATTCTCCCTGAGCAAGCAAGAGGTAGCATACCAACAAAGACCCCTTGATGAGACAATCCCACACTCTCACTTGGGCACCATTATTATTTTTTAAAAAATCTTTACCATGTGAAATAGTTTCATGTTGCTTAGCTATTCCTGTTGCTAGGAGTGAACAGAGAAAGCCAGGAAACTGGTAGGAGCAATATTTTCTCACTCTGGACAACTTGCTGATGAGGTTTATCTCAGTTCCTACACTCAGAGAGAGTACTTAGTGTTCAAAAGACTTGTGAACAGGATCCATGAAGCAATCCACATGCAAAATAAAACTGTGCAGAAAAATAGCATTTTTCACACTTTCAAATGAATTTACTTCTGAAAATCACATGAACCCAAACCTAATTTTCTGCTATCCTGTCCCATATGGCTGCAAATTTGACTGATGTGGAAATTTGCTTGATGAGAATATTCTACCTCTTCTTTTAATTTTCATAATTCATATTCATGTATTTTGCTACTATAATTTTTTATTAAAGTGGTACCGTGAGGTTCACTTTCCCATAGTAATTTAAAATTCCCCACTATACATTAGTAAATTGCTACCAGTAGCAATGGTAATTAACTTTCCTGTTGATGTTTCTAATCTACTTGAATTACTTTTAATTTCTTGATCTTTTCACATTTTGTGGCCTTTTGGAAATTACTTCAAATATCTTCACAGTTCAGAGAACTGTAATATTTTTCAAGAGGTATTACACATATATATTTCTTAGTTCATATTGTCATATTTGAAATATTCTATTAAATGAGAGAAACATAGATACAATTCGGTGGCAAGAGATTTCAAGACATTTTCTATGATTAAACTCATGGATTCCTAATCTATCATGAATTTTTGAATTATTCTTCTCTACATAATAAGATGATTAAAATATCTATAAATATGTCAGAATTCTGAATATACAAAACATATATGCAAATTGATGCAATTATTATATGTCTATCTTTTGTCTTGTGCTTTATCTCTAAAATTAAATTCTAAATCCTTAGTTGCCATTGTCAAGTTTTGAATTGCACCACTATACAGGAAACTGGAAAAATTTTATATAAATGTTCAACTGTTTAATTGTAGGAATGTCAAATATACAAAGTAATAACACATAAATGTAGCAGTGACTCGGAAAGTGCAGAACACTTACATGGGAAATGAAAACACTGAATCTAAGTGGTAAATGTCTGATGTTCTGCTTATTAAAGTATATGCTAACCATAGCTGAAGTTATCAAAGAGTATACATCTCCAGCTTGTATTTATACCCGAGAAGCTTACGAGTATATGTCAAATGTTCTTCTGGATGCTCTTTCTGGTTTCTTATTGAGGATAGACCAGATCAGAGTTTCTGATGGGTTCACCCCTACTCTACTGATAATCAAATGAAAACTAGGAAGTTACGTCATTTGTCTAAGGTCAATAATCATCCTAGAACTAAAACTGAAAAAGCTCCAGTGAATGTTAGTGCATTTTTTTTAATGATTTTCAGTGAATTTACCGAGGTGTACAGTTAATCACACAAAACAGTTTCAGAGGAATTCCTTTCCCCTATTGAGACCCCTAATTCTGCTCCCCAACTACTTTTCAAGCATATCCCACCCCTCCACAGTGCCCACCATGTTGCTCAGATGTGGGTTTGCCCCCACCCCCAATTTGCTAGAGTTAGTGCATTTTAAAAATAGTCCTACCCTCTAATAGCATATAAACACACACACACACAAACACACACACACACACGCGCATACTTTGCCAAGTACCTGAATATGAACTACCTCCCTGACAAGGTATCTTATAGTACTTGCCTATATACAAATTTTTATAAAAAGTAGATAAGTTATTAAAATTAATAAAGGAGCTTGTTAAGATTACTGATTACAAGGTCAATGTACACACATAAAACACATCAATTACATTTCTCTATATCAGAAATATGCAGTAGAAAATGAAAATTTAAAAATTTAAAATCCCTATTAAAATACCAACATCATTTTTCACAGAACTAGAAAAAATAATTCTATGTTTTGGATGGAGCCAGAGAAGATCCTGTATAGCCAAAGCAACTTTAAGCAAAAAGAACAAATTGAGAGGCATCAATTTACCAGACTTCAAGCTACATTACAAGGCTATAGTAACCAAAATAGCATGGTACTGGCACAAGAACAGAGACATAGACCAGTAGAATAGAACTGAGAACCCAAATATAAAACCATCCTCATATAGCCATCTGATCTTTGACAAAGCAGACAAAAACATACACTGGAGAAAAGAATTCTTATTCAATAAACGGTACTGGGAAAATTGGATAGCCACATGTGGAAGACTGAAACAGTATCCACACCTCTTACCTCTTAACTCACAATGATAATAGACTTAAACCTAAAGCATGAAACCATAAGAATTCTAGAAGAAAATGTTGGAAAAACTCTTATGAACATTGGTCTAGGCACAGAATTTATGAAGAAGATCCCAAAGCAATCACACCACCAACAAAAATAAATAAATGGGACCTGATCAAATTAAAAAGCGTCTATACAGTGGAAGAAACAATCATTAGAGTGAATCAACAACCTACAGAATGGGAGAAAATATTCTCATGCTACACATCTGAAAAAGGGCTGATAACAAGAATCCACATAGAACTCAGGAAAATCAGCAAGGAAAAAAATCAAACAATCCCATTAAAAAGCGGGCAAAGGACATGAACAGAAACTTTTCAAAAGAAGATAGACTAACGGCCAAAAAACATATAAAAAAATACTCAACATCTCTAATCATCAGGGAAATGCAAATCAAAACCACAGTGAGATATCACTTAA
>CAUYRT010071306.1:0-48354 GCA_963574885.1 Lepilemur ruficaudatus
AAAAATATATAGAAAAAATTAGCCGGGCATGGTGGCGCATGCCTGTAGTACCAGCAACTCGGGAGGCTGAGGCAGAAGGATTGCTTGAGCCCAGGAGTTTGAGGTTGCTGTGAGCTAGGCTGATGCCATGGCACTCTAGCCTGGGCAAGAGAGCGAAACTCTGTCTCAAAAAAAAAAAAAAAAAATTACAAAAATCTTTTTCCTTCCGATCACATTTAACCATTTTTAAAATTCTTCTAACTACAAAAAGTCTCATCCACTTAAAAATAAACAAACAAATAAACAAGTGAGATTAGACCACTCAAACCTGTACCCTAGAGTCCATATAAATGCTTCCACACCCTCTGGGACTTGGAAAACTAGATCGCAAAGTTCACCACAGGCCCTGGTAACTGTCCAGACATAACAAGACAAAGAACAACCTTTGTTCCTGCCAAGGATGATGATTTACAGTCCTACTGACACTTGGTATTCCTTCTTTCACTCACAGGCCACGAACACTAACTTAATATTTTCACTATATCCAGGGTATCCTGGCTTTTTTTTAAGAAAAATTAATCCTTTCTCAACAATGCCACAGTGAAAAAACATCCTCTTAGCACTTTTATAATTTTCCAGAAAGTCAGGGTATTCCTAATTCAAACAGGTATTTCCCATCTTTTCCAAGGGTAGTTTAAACATTGCACAAATTACATTCCATACTCTGGATCTTATCAAAATGCAAATTTCATTGTATAGCAAGCACATCATCCAAATTAGTTGCTAGAGGAATAAAACTGCTTTAGAGTGAAAATAAACACCAATTGATCTGGCAGAAAGTTTCCTAATTCAAATGTGTGACTTACAAATAAACCAATTATACAAACAACCTCTGCTAGTTTCTCTCTGCTTTTAGTGGGTGAAGGTCCTCAGAGTCCTCCTCATAGAACAGTCCTGTCTAGAGCAATTGATGTAAAAATTCTTATCTGACTCCCATCTTTGCCACTCCCCACCAGAGTACCTCTTTCACTCAGGAAAGCTACCCAGGATCAGATGTATACATATATGTATGTATGTATGTGAGTATAGGAATTTTCTAAGACTGCAGAAAGTGAAGTAACACTTCCCACATCCTTATCTAAAATTGAAAATTCCCTTTCCCATAGGCAAGGGAATAGTTTTGTAGTGATACTAATTTTCTAACCATTTGTAACAATATTGTTTCTATGTGAGTCTGTGGAAAATCCACTCAATGTCAATGTTAACCTACTCAGTAACTCTTGGGATGAAATCTGTTAATACAATTTGTGTACTATATAATATTTAATTAAAAATATTTAAAAAGTGGCCCATAATCCCATTATACAGAAACTCCTATTAGCATGTTTTTTAAAAGTAACAATTCACAGGTAACAAAACTTAAACAGCACAGAAAGGCACAAAATAAAAAGTAAAACCTTTTTATTCATGGGCTGCTGATTCCCAACTACAGCCACTGCTTTCCCCTCTCTAAAGATTATCACCAACAACAGTTCATGAGAACAGAAGGTAAAACAATGATTTATATACCTAAGCACTTTCTGTCAGCGCCTTTCCTATCCATATACATCAATCAGCAGGCATTGCCTGAAAAGGTTCACCAGATTTTAGAAGCATGGCAATTTTCAATTAGAGCACCGCTGGTTCATTCTTATCAATACATCCCTTGAGCTGTTGCTTTCTCTTGGATTTAATGTTGCTGGACTAATTCTTTCCTTAGGCATTTCCCTCTTCATTTCTATGGATTTGGGGGCAGGACTGAATCTGCATGGTTCCATTAAGGAATACGATGTAATGGAAAGGGCTCTGGATTGAGTCAGAAGACCTGGGCTCTTCCCCGTTTCTGACACTTACGTGGTGTATAATCTTAGTCAAGTCACTTCCTTTCTCTTAGCTCTGAAAACTATAAAGCATTATATAAATATATAGCAGTAGGACTAGCAGTGATAATAAACTCTTTATGGAAGTTTTGATTTTTTCAGAACTGAGCCTTTACGAATATTAATCTCTAGCATAAACTCTTTCCTTTCTTTCCTATAATAATTCAACTTCCTGTATTACTCCTATTTTCCTAATTCTTTTGAACTGTCAGGTTTGCATTCCCCCTAATAAGCAATGTGATGCCTCTTTGAATTTAAAATATACATACTCTTGACACTAAATTATGCCTGCAGTTTTTACAACTTTAAATATCTAGAAATGTTACCTTTACATGGGCTTCTATTAGCATAATGAATTTTCATGTTTTCATTCTTCCTAATGAGCAAATGTACCTGTAACCTATGTAATTTAATAAGGCAGTGTAGTCTAATGGTTAAGGGACAAGCTTGGCATCAAGAAACCTTGAGGATAAATCCTGTGTGATCTGAGGTAAGTTTCTTAAACTTTCTTCCTATGTATAAAATGGCAATAATATGACTACCTACCTATTTCAGAGAATTATATGTAATGAATCAACATATTCAAGTACTAGAATAGAGCTTTGTACACAATAAATGTTAGCTGTCAATGACATCCAAAAATCTTTACATTTTAGATATTGTACCAAAAATTTTTTGTCAGTGAAATAACTGATGTGTATAATGATAACAAGAAACCACAAAACTCTTTTGAACTATCAAAAACTAAATTATTTCCAGTGTTTCTTAACATTATATCATACTATATTCCCAATGTCTCCAATAAGTGATTCATAAAGAATATATAAGATGACTTTTCACAAACTGAAAAGCTTGATTCCCCACAATATTTAACCTACTTATATTAACTTTACATGGCTAGGCAGAAACTCAATTTTTATACCTAATGCCTTCTCTAGGTCCAGCCCTTCTTGAGTAACAATATCACTTTGGGGTTTGCACTGATTTATTTGTTCTTTACTTCTGCCCAAGATGATAATTTATTTTTTATCAAATATTGACTAACATTTCTCTCTGAATTTTAACAGTGAGTTCGTGTCTACTGACTGGAATGTCCAAAGAACCTCAAACCTATACCCAAAACTTAACAAACCATCTTGCCCCTAAAAACTGTTTTTCTTCCTGCATTCTTAATCTCTGCATTCTTCATCAGTTAATGGTATCATCCCCCCAATTCTCAAACCCTGAGTATTTCAACACCTTAAACACTTCTTGAATCACCTATCCTCTCCCATCCGTACCACCACTGACTAGGTGCCCTAGTCTAGGTCCTCATCGTTTATTGCCTGGACTATTACAGTAGCCTTCCAAAGCCTTTCCTGCTACTAATCCTGTCTCACTAAAATTATCCTTTACTGTGCCTCTAGAGTGATCTACCTCAAATTATAATCTAGCCTTGTCACCTCAGTGCTTCTAACTCTTTAGTGCATTCAGAACAAAGATCAAGTAACTTCTCAGGGCATACAGGATCATTCATAACTGATTCTCTATTTAGTTCTTTTCTCCTGCCCCTACTGAATGAACATGTTTCCAGTATTCATATTGTTCTCTCTTCCTAGAATATTCTTACCCATTATGAAAGATACAGTTTATCAGTTAATCTGTCCATGAAGCTTTCCCTTTCCTGGCTTCCTGAGGCTGGGCTAATTAACTTTCCTCTGGGCATACCTACATGCTTAATATATTATACTGAAATAATGTGTTTATATCTTCCCCATTAAACTGCAAGCCTTGAGTACAAGGATCAAGTCTTATTCATCTTTGAAACCTTAGTACCTAATTCAAAACTTAATAAATGCCTGCTAAACTGAAATGAATTAAAAGCCATGTGGAGGCTCCAAGATAAATCCGACTGAAAAGTCATCTCAATATAAGATAAAAGGAACATGTCTATGCCATTCAGATCAGAGAGGGTTCTAGTTACTCAGTAGTATCTGAGTTATTCTGTGAAAAAGCAGCACAAACACTTAAGTTTGTCATAACATTGCTCTCCTTGGTATTGACAGCTCCAAATTCATAATTCCAATTCTTATTCCTACTAGCAAGAGGCAGTAGCTACAGTAGGTACACTGACTTTTGACCCTTATATCTATGGTGAACAACTGTTCTGAAAGGCTGAAGTAATCTACTGGACAGAGATGTTGACAGGCTGCAAAGAGACCCCATTAAGCCCTTACTTTTTTTCAAACTAGACTTGTTGGCACAGCTGTTAAGGTCTTAACATGAGAAATAGCATATGTTGTTGAATAGCACAAAGAGGGCAAAAGGACAAAACCTGATTTTCCTGGCTAGCTGAGGTAGAAGCTTAATTAATTGATCACAATATATTTTACTTAATATGTACCTACAAAAATTTGTATTACCCTCCTTTTAAATGTTTCAGGTCTTCATCAGTTTCCAATGTGCATACTATACTTATAGCTGACTGTGCCAAATGCTGAAAGTGCTGAGAGCCTGTCAGCCAAAACAGAAAAGGCATAGAGAAGACCCTATGATGGCTAAACATAACATCATTATTGCTCCTATAAACTTCCCCTGTATCCATATAGAGGTTGCCTGTGACTCTGTGTGCATAATTTACTTCATTTAATATTGAAATGACTTTTCAGTAAAACTAATGTTAGGAATCTGCATAATTTTCAGTTTTCTTCCCATTTCAATTCCAATAATGTTTGCTAAGTGTTTATCATGTGTCAAACTTTGTGCTAAGAGCTGGAGGAGATCACAGTCTCAAGGGAAAACAAATGCAATGCCTCACCAACTTGGGACTTTGAACTTGCTCTACACAAATTTGGTGCCTCACAAAAAAACACTGACACTCCAATGTTGCTTTCATCATGGGAGTTGGTCCAGTTTGCCAGTCTAGCCCAGACTAGCCTTGGCTATGACAGCCTGAGCCTCCTTTAATATGACCATCTTTCATCGTTCAATTAAAACTTCCTATCAGCTGCAAATTATAGTCCATCAAAAGACAGAGAAGGGTTGTAGAATGGCAAAGCCAAAAGGTACACCCAAAAGCATTCACAATAAGTTCAATCATAAATAATATTCTCTTATGTACATGAATACTGCCTACAACTTCTTATACTTACATTATATGAATCCATGATATTTTACTGTGCTAGCTGGGAGTCTAGAGTGAAAGTACCTTTACTATTACTATAGTTATTTTTAACACATTAGGAAACAGAAAGATTAGGTGACTTGGCTAAGGTAGCACATCTAATAAATGGCAAAGCCAGAATTCAAACTTAGGACTCCAGACTCTAAATGTGGTGCCCTTTCTGTTTCTGCACTGTTTTTCATAAATCAGAAATAATCCTATTTTCCCCTATATATGGTCTGAGATAAAAAAATATCAACAGATTTATTTTCATAATGCTATACACTTAAGCCAAAATTAAAGTAAGTTTGCTTTCCCTGATAATACGTGGGCTAACTAAAAAAGCAGACAGATGCCAGCTTAAGGTTAACATTTTTCCATTGTATAAATCCACACACAGAGAAACATGTTTGGCTGATCATAATTCAATCTGTAAACTTTCCAAAGAAAATAAACATTACAACATACGAATAGAATGTTTTCCATAAATCAGTCTTTCATTATTGTTTTCCATACAAACAGACCTACTGTGGAGATCACAACTGAAAAAAACACAAAATACTTTTAAAATGACACTATGGAGGAAACTCTATTGTCACCTTTAAAAACCATACATATATACACACACAAATAAATATTTTCTTCCATTTCTCCCTCTTATCCACTACTCCCCCCAACTTCCTCTAACAATGAAAGAATAAAAAATTAACAACAGCCGGCCATGGTGGTGCACACCTGAGGTGCCAGCTACTCAGGAGGCTAAGGCAAGATAATTCCTTGAGCCTAGGTATTGGAGACCAACCTTGGCAACAGAGCAAGACCACCATCTCAAAAAAAAATAATAATAATAATAACAACTGATGGTTTTTGGAGTTGGTAATTTATAACTTTTACAAAGCTATCAACTGTCATTAACTTAGTATTATTGTAATGGATTTATGAATTATGGTTTATCTGATTTAATTTTGTTGCCTTAACAAATATAGCTTTATTTTTTTTTTCTTAGAGTTCCTAAATTTTTGGGTTTTTTTTCTTTTAATAGATTTAGGGGGGTACAAGCTGAATTTCAGTACATGGATACATTGTATAGCAATGGAGCATAGCAGTGGAGTCTGGGCTTTTGGTATACCCATTACCCGAGCAGCATACATTATATCCCATAGGTAATTTTTCATCCCTCACCCCCACCTAACTTCTCCCCTCATAGCTTTATTTTTTTGTATATTTGTTTTGTTTTTAATTGACAAATAATTGTATATATTTATGGGGTACAAAGTGATATATTGATACATGTATCCTCTTTTAGCTATTCTGAAATGTACATTATTAGTCTCCCTGCTGTGCAATAGAACACAAAAACTTATTCCTTGTATCTCACTGTAATTTTGTACCCATTGATCAAAACCTCCCCCTTCCCTGTCCACTACACCCCCCCCATCTGCCTCTGGTTACCACCACTCTACTTTCTACTTATATGAGTTTGACTTTTTAAGATTTTACATATAAGTGAGAGCATTCAGTACTTGTCTCTCTGTGCCTGACTTATTTCACTTAAAATTAATGTTCTTCAGGGTCATCCATGTTGTTGCAAATGACAGAATTTCCTGGGGGTTTTTTTTTAAAGGCTGAATAGTATTCCATTGTACATATATACATAAGGGACTAATATCCAAAATATATAAGGAACTCAAAATACTCAATAACAAAAAAGCAAATAACTCTATTAAAAAATGGGCAAAGGACTTGAATAGACATTTCTCAAAAGAAGACATACAAATGGCCAACAGATATACGAAAAAATGTTCAACATTTCTAATCATGAGAGAAATGCAAATTAAAACCATGAGATATCACCTCACATCTATCAGACTGGCTACTATCAAAAAGATGAAAGATAAATGTTGGTAAGGATATGGACAGAAGGGAGCTCATATACACTGCTGGTAATACTGTGTTAGTACAGCCATTTTGGAAAACAGTATGGAGGTTCCTCAGAAAACTAAAAATAGAGTTACCCTATGATCCAGCAATCCCACAGCCGGGTATATACCCAAAGGAATTAAAATCAGGATTCCAAAGGGATGTCTGCACACCCATGTTCATTGCAGCATTATTCATAATAACCAAGATATGGAAACAACCTAAGTGTCCATCGTGATTGAAAGGACTTTAAAAATGTGGCCAATATAGCTTTATTTTAGCAATGTCTGCATATATTTTCCTTCCTCTACAGTTCTATAAGAGAAAGGACCATATCTTATTAATTATTCTATTATCCACTGGAATTATTACATAGTAGTCATTCAACAAGCATTTGTTACACTTAATTCAATTAACATAGCAAAACAAAATACATCTAATATTTAACACATTTTTTCTACTATACATAATGCATATAGTTTTTCACATTTAACATCTCTAAAATCAGGATTTACCTTTAAATTATATTTGACAGCATTTTTTGTTTCTTTGTGGTACATAAAATAATGCTGCGACATAATCTTTGGCATCTTAATGAATAAAGTCTTTACAAAATATACGCAAAGAACATTTTTCTCAAGCTATTAAACAGGTAAATGCAAAGTGGTGATCACAGATCTCTACACCTATGTAAAGACATGAGGGGGTATCCCATATAGATGGCTCCCCTGCCCCATCAAATCAGTGTGTTTGATCTTTAAGAGCTAGAACTCTCTTTCATTCATCGTTGTATTTCTAGTATGTGCTCCCAGGAGCTCAATAAAAACGAGCTAAATGAATAAATGAATAAAAAAGTTTGGTCTGAGGAAGGGGAACGGTTAGGGGAAGGAGGGACAATCCACACTACAAAGAAAATTATGAAGGCTGATGACTTACAGAAATGAAAATGAAGAAATATACTTATTCTAACATTTAAATATTATAGATCTACACCCCAGTAAAGATTCACACTATTAAACAGTGTTTAATACTCCCTAAATTAGATAGATTTCCTGACAAATAAATTTGGAGAAATGGGTGAAATGAAATTAACCTTCTTCACCTGCAATCTTGTCAGTATCTTTAATACGCTACTATCATTGTGACTCTCCAAAACAGGGATACAGCACGCATTTCCCAAACTTATCTGCAACAGGAACCTTTTTTTGAGGATGCTATTGAGAGGTTAGCATTCCACAGAACAGACTTCAGGTAATGTCTATGTTTATAGAATCTTCAAATTAGCTCTAAACAGGAGATTACTATCAAGATATTATGAGATATGTAATTGATAACAAGAAATAACAAAGAGCAAATTGTCTAAAACAACCTTGCTGGAAATTCGTATGTCTAGTGTGGGAGAGTAAAGGAAGAGAAAGAAAGAGGCTGTCCTATTAAAAAAGGGTTAAAGATTGCAGTGTTCACGTATTTAAGTTCACTTGATTTAGTAAATAACTACTGTGGTTTATCTGACTAAATGGCACGTAAAAATTGTAAAGTTAATGTACCTTCAAAGTACAAATCACTCAATAGATGCTATAACATTTTCTTATTAACACAACTCATGAAATAAGGTTCATAGAAGAGATGGTAAAATTGAGCAACAGAACTCAACCAAATTTGCACAATGTTATTTTGGAACAAGCAATTTGTCTAATATTTTCTAAATTATTAAAGGCTAAAAAAAAGCACAACAGAAGATCTCACATTCATCATCTGTCACTCTTTGAACAGAAGAATATTTTAAAAATGTAATTAAGTCAAACAAAATGAGAAAAGTATAGAACATGAAATACTGTAGTCTTTATAAGCTTTGGAGCCACAGACTCCTCCCAAACACTACTTACTGGTGGGCATTTGGATTCACTGGTGTGGTGATGCTACACTAGCTTCTAACTAGTTCTGTGATCTTGTCCTAATTAGTTTAACCTCTCCATAACTATATCCTTCTATAAATTAAATAAAAGGAATAACTTACATAATCTTGAAGTTTTCATCCATTTTTAAAATTCCACTAAAAGATAGTTGAACTTACAAACACGTTGAACTTTTACTGAAGCTTTTGCCAAATTCTTGTGATCTAAAGCTTAGATAACAATTTAGTTTCGTCTTTACAGTGAATTCCCCTATAAATACCTTAATGATCTCACTTACATAACCATTAAATGCATATTTTAAAAATTAAAAGAATCCACAGTTTTTATTTTTCAACAAATATTTGAAATACTTTTTTAAGACTTTAGAAAAATTCTAAGCAACTTGTAAAATTACATACAATAAAAGGAAAACATAATATAAAAAGTTCTGATCAAAATGTGAAAGAGGAAAATATGAAATATGAAAGAGGAAAAACCCCTTCTAACCTAAACACAGAAATATCACACAATACATAAAATTTAAAAATATACAGCCAAGCTCAAAAGCAAGAAGAGGAAATGCCCAGATGCTAAAAACAAAGAGAAAACTTAAGCCAGAGTGGTGAGTGGGAGTTGGATCTTTTTTTAAATGTTTAAAATGATAAAGAAAATCAGATCTATTAAATGTATAAGCCTAATTTATTAGACTCACAAATGTTGCTTACTGAGAAAGATATTGCTTATTAGAATTGAAGGTCTGCCTAGATAATTGTTTAAAGTGTTTGAGAAAACATAGTAGGCTTAACTGAAAAATATAGTTTGAAACATATAAGAAATTTAAGTTTGTAAATACTGTTAAATCCTTAAGCAGGATTTTATCTTGTACACTTACAAGTTGAATATTAATAAAAAAGTCATAATCCTTATTTCCACACTAAAAGCCACTAGACTTAAAAATAAATCTAGTAAAATTTGTAAGTTAAATCAAAGTCTTAGGCAAAACTAAATTTAAAAAATTATAACTTTAAGAAATTGTATACTAATTAAACTAAAAGTTATTAATTTCAAGAACAAAAGGCCACCTCAGATACTAAAACACCAACTGACCACAGGATGCCCACTATTGGTGGTACTATTTAATACTGAACTGGAGAGCATGGCAAAGCAGTAAAACAGAAAAAGAAAATAAGATGTATAAGAATGTAAAAGGGATGAACAAAATTGTTAGCTGATACTGTAATGGTAGATACATGACATTATACATTTGTTAAAATCCATGGAACTGTATAACACAAAAATGAAACTAAATGCAAACTATAGACTTCAGTTAGGGAAAAAAAGAAAGTAAAAAAATCCAGTCTAACTCCTCTTATTTGACAGAGGAAGACTCTGGAGCTCTAGAAAGATCAAGAGACTTACCCAAAGTTTCATAGAAAAAAATAAGAACTTGTCTCACAGCTTCATTCTGTTATTATGGATAAAGTTAAAAAAAATTAGCTATGAGGGATTTGGGGAATTATTAACACAATTCAGCCCTGCTAGTGTTTGAATTGGGCTACCATTAAAAGTTAGACCTTGGAAGTTTTCTGACAAAGCCTTTCTAACAGAAAGCCAGAAGAATGAATACTTAAGCTGTTATTTGGTTCTACAGTTGGTAGCAAAAATAAAAAATCTGCAATGAGAAAAAAGCTACTGTACTAACAGCTGCTATATATAACATACTCAACCTTTTTTAGGGGAAGTGATAAAATGTTAGAAGGAAGTTAAGAAAACAAGCTTTCTTTAGAGGCAGATAGGTTTGGCTTATTAGCTATGTGTTTTTGGGCAAGTTATTTTAACTCTCTGGACCTTAGCCTCCTTATAATGGGGATTATAATAGTACTTTTCACAGGGTAAATATGAAACTTAAAGGAGACAATCTATGTAAACGACCTGGCACATAGTACAAGTACAGAGTAAACACTGTGAATATTAGCGATTTTTGTCAATAATGATAACTATTAGATTATATATCTTGTGGTGTGTGTGTTAAGCAGATGTTTCAAGACTTTTCAGAATGACATAGGACATAGGAAAACAAACATACAGAGGAAAGGGTAACAAGCACTTAAGTGTAATATATACATTATTTTAGGGAGTCTTCTTAACAAGCCCATCAGATAGGTAGTCAGCCAGAGGGTTAACAAGTATTTGGGGATTACTTATCTACCATGTGTGAATCACTCTTAAAGCACTGGGAGTGTAGTGGTAAACAAGACAGAATCTTTGCTCTCAAGGAGCTCATATTCTCATGGGGAGGCACAGACAATAAGCATGAAACAAACAAATAAATATGTTCAACCAGATAATTGCTGTGAATATTGGAAAGGGTAATAGGTGAGCTGCTTTAGTTAGAATGATCAGGTAAGACCGCTCTAAGAAGAGAGATTTTTGAGATGAGATCAAAACAATGAGGCAGCAGCACATGAAAATCTTAGGGAAAAACACTGTGAACAGAAAAAACGTGCAAAAATCCTAAATTTGGTATATTCAAAGAGCATAAATATCACAATGTATAATGATATGTACTGTATTTTATACATGTAGAAAATGGGGTTTTAGAAAGATTGGCCATCTGTATAAGGCAAATGGCAGAGGCACAGATTGGAGGGTCTAACTCCAAAGTCTGTGGTCTCTTGGAAATGCTAGGCTCCTTCCCCCTCAAAGTCAGAACACCTCTCAATATTTGTTCTCAGCCATCGAGCAATCCTGTTTCCCAAATATTCTACTAAAATATAATTATGAAAATTTACTGGCCTAACTAAGTCCTTCTAAATTATATAACATCTATTTTACTTCAATGTTTCAGCAAAAATAAGGTAGACATGAATATAAGAACTCTGAATTAAACAGTGTGAAACTGTATCACATTAAATCAAATTTTATATAATTAGTAATTATATTTAGCTAAACTATAGATTCTTTAAGCTTTTTACATCATATAGGTATGCTCTTAAATATGGTATTTTAAATAATTTCCATAACAAAGCTGGTCGCTGACAAAGATTCTTTGTTTGGCCTAACTTCAGTCAGGCTTCTGTTAATAAATCTGCTAGGTCCATCTATGCATTCCTTGATATAATCCAGTTTTAGCAAAGAACCCTGCTAAGTCAGTTTAGCAAGAATCTCCTCCATCCTCGATATCTGATCAGGTTCCTCATCTTCAACCATCCGCCAGGCGATGTCTGATCACCCTGGCCTATCTTCATCAAGAATCTTGTTAGATTGGTTTAGCCAGAATGTCTCTTATTCCTGCTTATTTCCCCTTAGTAATTTTCCATCCACTGACCCCGAAACTGCTCCTTGGCTATGAATTCCCATTTGCTCATGCTGTATTCACACATGAGCCCAATCTCCCCCATTGCAAGATCCCACTGTAGTGACCCCAACATCTACAGTGATGGTCCTGAATAAAGTCTTCCTTACTATGCTTCAACAAGTTTCATTGAATAATTTTTTCCTTAATAACACTGAGTCTTTGCTCAGGAATATAATCTCTTATCATGCTGTTGTTATATGAGAAAAATAATAATTGCTATATTTTTATTTATGGTAACTTTCCCCTATTAAGAAGCTTAAAATGCATAATAGTATTAAAACAAAGTTGTAATTAGGGAAAAATAAAATAATTCAAGGATCTCATTATAAGATCTTAGAGAATGCCAACAATAACAGAATTACACAAAACAGCACTTTTCAGTTAACTATAAAGCACTTCAGAAATATTTCATTAATCTCAATCAAATTTAAAGACAAATATTATTGTACAGAAAGATGGTAATTTTAAAAGATAACTATTTCTTGAGTGCCCAGTATATGCCAGATGCTACTCTATGAACTTCATGTGGATTATCTCATTAAATCTTCACAACAGTCCTGGGAAAGTAGGTACTATCCTCCTTTTACCTCATCTCCTATATCCAGAGCTTAGTGTGATTAAAAAATTGGCCAAAGGCACACTGTTAGGAAGAAGTGGAGTTGGGATTCAAACCCAAGATTCTGTGATTCCAAGGTCCATCGTGCTCTTCTTACCATTTGAACCCATAGCTACATCTCACAATAGTTAGGGTTTCATGAACAGAAGCTGCTGAAAAGCAGTACTAGGTACTGTTCACCTGAATGACTCAGAAGTCCCTTAAACAAGAGGATTAACATGTCCAAACCTGGACTCAGTATATTTCCATTCCAAAACTGGTCTTCTTAGTATATTCCCTACTCTGATTAATGGAAAGAAGTACTCTTTACCATCTGGATAGTAGCCACCCCAGATAGCTTCCTTTTTCTTCTCCCACATCCAAACAGTCACTAAACACGGTTGATTCTACCTTCTAAACATCAACCTTTCTCATATCTCACACTGACATTCAGCTATTTCCCTATCTCTATCCTTCATTGCTCAGCCAAGCTTCTTCAAAGAACAGTCTATATTGCATGTAGATGTAAGCATATTTTCTTAAAGGCAAAAGACTTACTATCTACTTTGTATGCTGCTGTAGTCTTGCAGCTAAGTATAGAGCTTGTCCACAGTGAGTTTTCAATAAATACTGAACATATAAATGAAAATATCTGGTTTTCATCCCTCCATTCCTCTAATCACAGTGAAAAGCGGCACTGATGAACTTCTGATAGGAAAACTGCTAATTAAAACCCAGATCCTCTGAGGTTGAAAATGAAGGAAGAATTTCCATATTCAAAAGAGTAACTGGTCCATGAGTTCCACTTCTTGTCCCCAATATTCACTTTACTCTTGGGGGGATCTCATTATTGCTGCCCCTCCTCACTTGCCTTACTGGGAGGAGGGTGCTGTTCCCCTTATAATGCCCTTGCTCCGTTAGACTTATGATTATATGATCCTTTTCTTTATATGTCTTGGTACAGCAAGACAAAGTTATAATATTTCAGTAAGACTTTACCAAGGCTAGAGGAAAATAAAGGAAAGAAAGCATAAACACCAAAAGGAAACCAGGTTGTATATCTTTTTTTTGTTTTTTTTTTGAGACAGAGTTTCACTTTGTCACCTGGGCTAGAGTGCTGTGGCATCAGCCTAGCTCACAGCAACCTCAAACAATTCATTCCCCTGCCTCAGCCTCCCGAGTAGCTAGGACTACAGGCGTGTGCCACCAAGCGCGGCTAATTTTTCTATTTTTAGTAGAGACTGAGTCTTGGTCTTGTTCAGGCTGGTCTTGAACTCTTGAGCTCCTCAGAGTTGAACTCAAGAGATCCTCCTGCCTCGGCCTCCCAGAGTGCTAGGATTACAGCACGAGCCACTGTACCTGGCCACCAGGTAGTATATCTTAACAGTTAAGGATTTTCTCTCTGGGGCTTTTAGGCCCATTTTATCTTAGTTCTACATTCAACTGGTAAGCACTATTTTAGCACCTACCACCTAGGAATCCATGCCTACCATGCCCCTGCTTAAAAACTAAACCTAGGAAAGAAGCCCAGAGAGATCCAGAGTTCCCTCTCCACCATTTACTTCAATCCTTTCATCCAAGCTGTAGTTTCCTAACCCGGAACCTACCTTTTTCATAGAGGTTGAACAAGGGAAATGTCAGCCCTTTAGGAGAGATTCTCCTATCCTCAAGGAGCTCAGTTTTACCCTACAGGCCACCTCAAGCCAATTAATTTTTATCTCAGTATGGCATAGTAATTCAATATTAATATAGTAATATATGCCAGATACATATATTGTAGCAAGGACTATTAATTGTCAAGCCACCTAGAAACTTTAGCTTTCTTGACATGTTGGTAGCATTCTGGGCTACTTACTAGTCATTCCTTGAAATTTTCAAACCCCTTGTTTGCCTGTCTTCGGGTTATTCTCTTCCTTCTCTGGTTAACTGCAGACCACCTTGGCTCTTTTCTTATTCTGCATTCTTTCTATAGCCAATTGCATCTGCTGTGGTCGTTATAGTATAATGCTAACGTAGTGGTTAAGATCGGTTTTGAATCAGTTCTACCATTTTTTTAGTTATACAGGGTAAAATAACGTCTGCAAAGCATTTCAGAGTGCCTAGAACATAGTAAGCACTCAGACATGGTAGCTTAAAAGCAAAATAAAATAAAATATCCCTATATGCTGATAATTTCTAAATACATTCATCCCTTAATAGGACAGGTATAGTACAGTATTTGCTTAGTACATTATTTCCCTATAACCTATGCATATCTTCCCATATACTTTAAATCATCTCTAGATTATTTATAATACCTAATACAATGTAAATTCTATATAAATAGTTGTTATACTGTATTGTTTAGGGAATAATGACAAGGAAAAAAATAGCCTATATGCTCGGCACATAAGTAATTTTTTTAAAAAAAATATTTTTGATACACGGTTGGTTGAATCCACAGATGTGGAACCCACAGATGGGGAGGGCCGATTTATCTCTGTTCAGACCTTGTTGATGAGCTCTAGATCGATGTAACCCCATAAGGTATGTGGGGCCTAGGAAAACTTGAAAATAAGATTACCCTCTGTTAAATAAAATACAGGAAGCCATTGATACAGACTGAGCTCCTGCATTAGGCACCAAAAGACCAAACAAAAAATGGACTCACTCATGCTAAAGCTTCACATCACCCAATAAAAACTAAGTTGTTTATCTGAACTACTGCAAAATCAGGAGAGAGAGATAATAGCCAAATCCCCAAACAGGTCAATTTTAGCATGGTAATAAAGTCCCCTCTGCTTTAATACTTACAAGGAAAGTAATCTGAAGTATCCGATATTAACCAATCCGCTTTTTGCATTATGCTGGTTTTTTTTCTACAGCAGAAGTATGCTGTTTCCTTGTTCCCACCGAAGCTACCTTATAAAAACCAACTGTTCTGCTGTGCCCAGCATAGCACCTATTTTACCTGATTCATGAATTATAAAAACAAGAAAATTATATCATTTATCTAAATTTGTTGAAATTTTGTCTTTTGAAACCTTTGAGATCTAAATCAGTACATAATGAACCACAGTATATGCAAAATTAGCTTATAAAGACAAAATGGCTCTCAGACAACTAGGCTGTACTATAAATGTATCAACTTACTTAAAGAAAGAATGTTTTCATGAAAAAGAAGAGTTACTAAGGAATGAAAGTAAAGAAAAAGCAACTCAGGCAAAACTTGGAGGCAGTTAAAGTTCTCCTGCGGAGGTTCTAATAGCTTAAAGCTATTAAGTGACCACATCATTTATCTAATTTCCTTTGTTGTGATTTCAAGCTCCTAGGCAACCTGCTGATTTCCCATGTAATTTTCCTACGGGGGGGGGCGGGGGGGGACCTTGATTAGAGAATCAGTATGCTCTCCACTTGACAAATATCTCAAAGTACATTAGTAAATTGGCATTGTGATAAATTCATCAGTCACCTGTAAATGTCATTCACATATTCACATATATGTCATTCACATGTGTATGCACATGTATATAAATATCTCTGTGTGTGTATATATATACATACACACACACACATATATCTCCAACTCTCACAAACTTTGGTGTCCTAACAAGATTGTATTTCTAAGCCCACAAGACTTAGGAACCTGTTTTTTTAATAAGAAATTCATCAATGAATTTCATAATGAATGCCACTGTATGAGGCCTCTTGTAGCTAGCCAGTCAACTTTTTCCTTGACTAGAGCACTAATCTTTTAAAATAGCAACAATCTTTTCCTCCTTTACATATACAATGTTGTCCTTCTATCTTTTAACTGGATGAGGTGTACAAGAACATAGTAAAAATATTAGCAAATCCATTTCATGAGTATGAAATTCTATATCATGAGAGTGAAATTCTATTGCATGAGGGTGACTACAATTCACTAGCAATAAAAGTTTTACTTTTAAGACCAATTTTCTAAAATGTCTTCATTATAAAGTACTTTCTTCCATCCACTAATTATTTTGTGTTTTTGCAAACACAGGTAAACATGTAATACCTTTGAAAGTCCAGTGGCATTGTAATTTTCTTCCATTCATTCATTCCTTTATTCATTCATCAAGCATTTATTAAGTTCATACTGATGCCAGGCACTGTACTCAGAGCTAGAGATAAGATGACGAGCAAAAACAGGCACAGCTGCTGCTCTTATGTGCTTAAGCTCTACTGGAACAGTCACTTTAATCAAATTATGGCACAGACAATTGTAAAATAATTTGTAAACATATTACCAAGTAAAGGCATATAGTATAATAAGAGTATACTTACAAGAGGAGCATTTAATTAGATCAGGGATACTTCTCTGAGAAAGTGATATTTGAGCTAAGATCTACAGGAAGAGGAATCAAAGACTGAGGCCAGAACAGCTGGACAAAGAACACAGTAACAGAGGTGCTACAACCATACTTGCCATCTCCAGTTCTCCCATTTTCCCTTAAATAAAATGACCATCTGGCTTTTGTACTTTTCACTCCATCAAAACTATTCTTATCAAGATCCCAATGACCTCCATATGGCTAAATGTGGCAGTCAATTATTAATCCTCATCTCACTTGAGCTAGAGCAACATTTAACATAACTTATTATTCCTTCCTCCTTAATCACTTTCTTCACTTGGCTTCTAGTGAACCACACTGCCAGTTTTCCACTCTTCACTGGCTGCTCCTTCATAGTCCCTTTGCATATAACTCCAAATCCACCCAAACTCCATGGAGTGCCTCTTTTGATGATATTAACTGCTATCAAAACACTACTATGAAACCCGTAATTACATGTATAGCCAGACCTTTCCCCTCATTTCTGGACTCATTTATCTAACTCCCTCCTCCACATTTCACCTTGAATGTCATAGAGGCATCTCAAATTTAACATGGCCAAACTAAATTACCAACCTATCCCCTGCCCCCATACACAAATCTGCAGACTTTCTCATGACAGTAAACGGCAATTTCTTCCTTCTAGTTGCTCAGGCTAGAAACTTTGGAATTAGCTTTGACTGTTACTCTCACACCTCACATTCAATCTGTCAGCAAAATTTATTGGCTATACTATCAAAATGTACCCAGATTCTGGCCTCTTCTCTCTGCTTCCACTATTACTACCCTTGTCTAAATCACCACTATCATCTCTCACTTGGATTATTACTTTAGCTTCCTCATCAGTCTCTCTGCTTCTACTCTTGCTTCTCCACGGTCTATGCTCAACACAATTTAAAAGAAATAATCATTTCAGAAAGTTGGATCATGCCCTCATCTGCACAAAAGCCTCCAATGGCTTCCTGTCTCAAAAAAGTCAAAGTCCTTCCAATCAGCTACATGATCTCCTATCATTAGCTATCATTAGCTCCTTTCTCTGTGACCTCATGTTATTCTCATCTCCTGGACTCATTGTGCTCCAGCCACATTAGCCTCCTTGCTATTTGTCAACTGTGCAAGTATGTTCCTGCCCACAGGCCTTTCTGCTAACTGTTCCCTTCACCAGAATGTTCTTTTCCCAGGCATCTACAGAGCTTACTCCTCCTACTACTTCATAACTCTTTCTTGATTAGGTCTTCTCTACCTGCCTTATTTAAAAGTGAACCTTGCCCCCCACAACCTAGCACTCCACATTCCCCTTCCCAGTTGTGTTTTTTTCTCCACTGCATTTGTCTTCATTTGATTTACTATGTATTTTACATATTTACTTACTGTCTCTCCTCAGCAGAATGCAAGCCCTATGACAGTAGGGATTTTTATATTGTGCTCAATGCTGTATCTTCAATGTCCTATTATACAGTAGGCACTCAACAGAAATTTCTTGAGTTAATGCGTAGGTCAAAGGGAATATGAGAACCAGTGACTGAAAAAAGATCTGTATAACTGAGTTGGAGAGTGGTATATTAAGTGAGTCTGGAGAGCTGGAAATCAACCAGATGATGTTAGCCTTTATAACAGACTTTCTCTTTTATTTTTAAGAGCAGCAGGACACCACTGAATGGTTTAAAGCAAAGAAAATCTGATCAGATTTCCATTTTCAAAAGATCATTCTGGCTGCTATGTGGAGAGCTAATGGAGGAAGGCCATTGTGAATAATCACCATTGTAGTGGTCTTATGACAGTTTGGAAAAAGATTATGGCAGTTTGTAAAAAGACTGTACTTATGTACACAGAGAGAAAATAATGTATTTGAGGGATATCTGGAGATAAGGTTGGCGGGACTTGGAACACTGGAAAAGAATCCGATTCATAAGAGGTAACTATGTATTTGGTTTTAGCACGTTGAATCTGAGATATCCAAAAAGAAATATCAAGCTAGCCACGTGAGAGATGAAGCCGGGCGAAGCTATACATTTGAGAGTCATAAGTGGTAGTGAAGCCATGAGTATGCACTGATCTTATTCCATTATGCCATAAATGGGGAACCCAGCCTTAAGAAACTACCCTACACTCTGTGGGCTGGATAAAGGAGGACAAGCCCAAAAAAGGAGACAAAGAAGGAATGACTTTTGTTTTGTTTTTTAAATCATACTCATAAGAAGTTATTCCCTTTTTTTCTTTCCCCTGGAGACAGGGTCTCTCTCTGTTGCCCAGACATGAGGGCAGTGGCGTGATCACAGCTCACTGCAACTTCAAACTCCTGGACTCAAGTGACCCTCCCTTCTTAGCCTCAGGAGTAGCTGGGACTATAGGTCACATGCCACCACACCTGCCTAATTTTTCTATTTTTTGTAGAGATGAAATCTCACTATGTTGCTCAATCTAGTCTTGAATTCCTGACCTCAAGTGATCCTCCTGCCTCAGCCCTTTTTAAAAATTCTGATTCAAACCAGTAGCATTAGAATGTTAATAGGGCTTGCCAAATTGGACCAATTCATTGAAACTATATACATCTGTTCAAGGATACATAACTTACACAAACTATGAGAAAAACCTCTCAGTTCCTGTCTCTTTGCAGCTTCAAAGTACATCAATACAGAAAAGCTACCCCCCCAAAATATATATGATTTGGCTTATTGCAGATTTTTGAAAGGACCCTCTCTCACTTTGGGTCTCAGGTATGCTGTTCCTTTGGTCCTTCCCCTGGGATGAAGATTTCCCACTTTTCAAGACTGGGTTAAGTACTCTCCCTCCAGCCATTCCAATTATATTATTTAGTATTGTAATTGTATGTTTAACCATTGGTTTCTCTAACTAGATAGGACTGGGTCTTTTTCACTGTTGTATACTCGGTGCCTAGCAAGACTAAATTTTTAGATACAAAATACATCTATTCTGCAATGTGAGGAATTAAAATCTAATCTATTAGATTATCAGTTCATGGACGGCCATGCAAACCTTGACTTTCTCAACAGTAATGACTTTTCAACCAGTAATATTAAACAAGTAATTGTATCTTTTGAAGATACTAAATTTCAGAGACTTATGGGTTTTTTGCCATATGGTACCCTTAAAACCTGAAATAATTCATATCTAAAAATAATGGGAATTTTTTCCCCTTTAGTTTCATACAAACAGATTTGACATCTTGGTTTCAAAGCCCTGCCTGGGATTTCATCTGACTGAGCAAAGAAAGCGCAGAACATCCCTATACAAAGGCAAAAAAAGGTGCAATTGCACAGAGATCCCTAATCCATCCCACGCGTGTCCACATGAAAAGGCTTAATTTAAGCAGGAGCAGCAGCGCAAAGCACCCGTTTCCACAGCATCCTTCTTACTCAGTCAGCCCTCTCCCACCGACCCTCGGTATCAACATCCCCAAACCCTCGCCTCACCACAACACCCGGGCTTGCGCAGCTGGACTAGAACTTCCCACGCAGGTCACTGCAAAAAGTCCCCGGACTAAGGGCGGCACACTTAGATGGCTTCGTCTCCAAAATCCCAGAGGAAATGAAAGAAGAAAAATCCGGTCAAGGGAAAGGTCACAGCCCAGCCTATAATGCCTACCAAGCCGACGCTTCCAGTCAACCCTTGCATCCGCGAACCGTTGGCCCGCAGGCAACTACCGGCAAGGTCGCGGTGGCCCCTGGGAGTTGTAGTTTCTGTCGCAAACAGAATGCGCCGGCACCATCAAAACTACATTTCCCAGAAGTCAATGCGAAGCCGCTCTGCCTACTTAAATCTGGGTTTTGGCATGGTAAACAGTCGATATTTTTATGCTAATCTTAAGTTTAAGCTCAATTTGTCACAGGAGTGCCTTCGAGCCCTCTTTCTTTGTCGTGCTTGTCTCGTGTGTGATAAAGTCTCAGTACATTTCTACTCCTTACTTTTCCTTCTCCTTCTCCAGGCCACAGACTCCAAACGCCTGGCAAGAGAAAACGCCCGTCAGCGCATGTTTCGTGCCTCTGGAGGCGCATGCGCTCTGTTCGCAGTCACGCATGCGTAGCACCGGCAGCGGTTGGCGGCCGCGCGCGGCGGACTTGGGGTCTGGAGGTAGCCAGCCCGAGGGCGGGGCTTTTTCCAATGGCTTTGCCTCGGCGGGTCGCGTCTGCCTGGGCGGGGAAGAACGCGCTGGGGCAGGGGCGGCTCCCGTTTCGTGCCGGGCGGAGAAAGAGGAGGGACGGGGGGTGAGGACCCCATCTCCCCTCCCTGCTCCCGCCCTCTGGGCTGATCCCCACCGATGGGGCTGGGCGAAGGGGCGGGCTCTGCGCCTCGGGCCCTGCAGCTCCGCCAGCTCCGCGGCCCAGCCCAGCGCTCGAGGATTGCCTGGGCCGCGCTGTGCCCTCTGGCTTGGCCTTGGTGGGCGAGGGCGCAGGAGTCAGAGAAGTGGCGTCTTCCTAGGGGTCCGGAATCGGCGGGGTCGGGCACGCTTTCCTTCATCGCTGCCTGCCCAGACAGCTGCTGCAGGACACTGCCGCCCCCTGGGAGCGCCCAAGTCTTCGGCCGCTGGGGCCAGTGGGCCAGCGTTCGGCGAGCATTCCCCGTTGGCGCCCGGCCGGCTGCAGAGACTCAGGGAGGAGTTGTGGAGGGCGGGGACTGGTGCTGGAGGAGGGGCGGGGTGGAAACGCTCGGGAGAACCCGGTGGCTGCACAGACAAAAAACCTCAAATGGCTGGAGAGCGTTCAACTGTTACCAGCCTTTTGGGGCAGAGCTCGGATTTGACAGCTCCAAAACGTGAGGATATCCGCTGACCCTGCGAGACGGAGGAGAAAACTTCCCCGGAACTCCCTGTCCAGCAAAGCCAGCGCAGTAAGGTTGCAGCTTTCCAACTTTGTTTTTTCAATTTCTGACCAGAAGAAAGAGTGCTCTTTAGTGTAAAAGGAGAGGGTGAGAGGGTGATCTGTCTTGTAGATCGGTTGAAAGCATTAATATAAAAGACACGTCTGGTTCCAAATGTCATCCAGATCTGAATTTTCATGACGACTCGACTTCTCTGATTTCTTACATTTTCGTTTTAAAAATTCAAAGTGCTTTGGGGGCATGCTAAAAGGCAACTGAAGACTGCAAAGAAAAACTATTGTCATGGCTGAAGGAGAGAATGAAGTGAGATGGGATGGACTGTGCAGTAGAGATTCAACTACTAGAGAGACAGCACTGGAAAACATTAGGCAAATCATTTTGAGAAAAACCGAGTATCTTCGTTCGGTGAAAGAGACGCCTTGTCGTCCATCAGACGGGCTTTCAAATACTGTTTCTTTGGACGGATTGAATAAGCTGCTTGCTCATCTGCTTATGCTTTCTAAGAGATGTCCCTTTAAAGATGTAAGAGAGAAAAGTGAGTTTATTCTGAAGAGCATCCAGGTAAGAAAGAGCATTTTGAGTACAACTGTCTCTCTAGGACAGTGAAATTTTACTTGCAATTATTCACGTTGGCATTTGCTTCTATTAGGTTGTTATTATGTGAACTTTTGTTATGAATTCACTCTACATCTTAAGAGTGATCTGTAAAACATTGGATTTTGGGCCAAAATTGGACAAGGTGAACTAAAGTGAAAACGATTTGCAAATGTGAGTAAACAAGTATTGATTTTCTAGAGAGTTTTAGGCAAAAACTAACTGGAAACATAGATGAAGGTTACAGTTAATTGCAAGTAGAGACTTGTTTGTCCTTATATTTCTTTTTCATGTACTTGGGAAGTGTAGCCAACATGACTTTCACGTTGTCACAGTGTTCTGTATGGAAAGGTTCACATTTAAAAGCCTCTACAATGATAAAGGCTATTAAATGTTTCCTAGTCAGCTTATTGAAGACAATTGGTGGAACAATTTTCTCTTATTCTTCAAAACAAAGCAAACAACAACCAAAAAAACAGGGTGTGTTCTCTGAATGCAACCTTTCTTTTTTCAAAAAAAAAAGAGTTACATAAAATAATAAAAGCCTATGTTATAAAGAATCTAACATCTTCATGTTGAAAAATTGGACCCAGGTAGTGTGTGTGGTAGGAACACTTATGGTAAATTACTCAGCCATCCTTCTCTATATTTGCCTAAATTGTTTCTTTTCTTTTTCACATACATACCTATTTAAGTTATGAATGCAGCAGATTTAAAATATTATAGTTTTCCCTTCATATTGTACATACTCAGTTTATCCTGTTGTATTACAAGGTTTATTAGAAGATTTTTTTTAAAGAGAAATGTTTTTGGATATTAAGAATGTTTGTAACACTTTATATATGCTTCTCAATTTGTAACTAAATCTACGTGTTGTTCAAAGTCATATATGAGAGTTTTAAAAATTTATAGTTTACTGAGCATGTATGTAAGCTAAGATAGACAGTTTTTCTATATGGCTTGATTTAGTTTAAAGCAATAGAAAAATAATCATATCTACGAAATGAAGACTAAGATTTGGAGACACTTCTTCTCACAAACAATTTGGAAACAATTGTTACAATTCAGAGTTACCAGAGAGGAATTAATTTTCTAGATAACTGAAGTTTACCCTTTTAAGTATAAAAAGTTATTTCTGTCTCTTAGACTGTGGTGACTATAACAACCTTTTTTTTCCATAATGGGGGTCATCATTATGCATATCAAGCGCTGTTACACAGCAAAGAGTAGAGTGTATAGGACTATGTAATCCATATTTTTAAAATCTTTTTGTCTAATTTTCATAGTTTTTCTGTCCTTTCCCTTGCTGTGGGTATACTTTGGTGTCTTCCTAACCTTTAATTTTGCTGCTTATTTACATTAGAATAGGAAACCAGATAACCAATTTTGTTAAGAATTACATTGAAAAGAAAAGTAAGCAGGCTCTGAGAAGTACAGTATCAAAGGATTTCCATATAATGATAAGTAAATTAGTACTGGAGTCAGACCTGGTCTCAAATTCTGCTCCTTTGTTAATGTACAGCATAACTTTGGGCAAGTTACATGACCTTTCTTAGCTTGGATTTCCACATCTATGAAATGGGAATAACAACATAGAGCCATTGTGAGAATCGAATGAAATGTAAAGTGCCCTGGTATATAATGGATGGATGCTCCTCTCCCCCTTTTTTTTTTTTTTTTTTTCCTTTTTGCCTTTAGTTTTGCATGGACAATCCTCTCACTTTTCATAAGTGAAATACATGGAGTATGTGATATATATTTCAAGACTCATTCATCCCAAAAAGGGATTAAAAAATTCCCTCTACTGGGAAGGTTTCCCAAAGACTTATACTCTGTTTTTCATCTCTGCATCTATCGTGCTTTAGTCCTGCCACAATTATAGCAAGCGCTTTACTTATATTCTGCTATAATCGTATGTTTATGTGTCTGTCTCCCCCAGGAGGACTGTAAGTTCCCAAGAGTATTGGCTGGGACCTGGAAGCTACTAAATACATACCCCGTGGATGAGCAAGTTTATATTTGCCTTCTTTCTGTTTCTTATCTGTCTGAATAGATGAAGTTTCCAATTTAGGGAGTTTCCACCCCAGCATCATTCACTCATGCTTGCATTTGTACAACATATGTTTAGTGAACCCCTGGTGAATGTCATTCTAAGAACTGAGGACCAGTGATAACAATTTGACATTATACTGAATGGAGACAGACTGTAAAGATGTAAACAACAAAAAAATTTAATTTTAGGTAATAAGGGAAAGCTTCCCTGAGGCAATGACATTTAAGCGGAGACCTGATGAGTGAATAAATATCATCCATGCAAAGGTGAGATTTGTGAGGGGACATTCCAGACATAAGGAACAGTATGTGTGAAGGCCTCATGGGAAAAGAGAGCAAATGAGTTCTAGGAATTAAAAGTGATGCAATATGTTTGGAGCAGTTTGAGGGGACTATGAATAGCTTTAGAGCACATGCTCTGGAGTCAGACCTGGCTCCAATACAGGCATGCATTGCTTAATGACAGAGATATGTTCTGAGAAATGCATTGCTAGGTGATTTTGCTATGGTGTGAACATCATAGAGTGTACTTACACAAACCTAAATGGTTGCTCCTAGGCTGGAGACCTGTACAGCATGTTACCGTACTGAATACAGTAAGCAATGTAACACAATGGTAACTATTTGTATAGCTAAACTGAAAAGATATAGTAATAATATGGAATTACAGTTGACTCTTGAACAACATGGGTTTAAACTGCACAGTTTAACATAGATTTTTACATGGATTTTTTTCAATAAAAGTTGTGCTGACTGTGCCTGCCTCTCCTTCCACCTCCTCCACCTCTTCTGCCTCTGCCACCTCTGGGACAGCAAGACCAACCCCTCCTCTTCCTCCTCCTCAGCCTACTCAACCTGAGGATGATGAGGATAAAGACCTTTATGGTGATCCACTTCCACTTAATGAATAGTAAATATATTTTCTCTTCCTTATGATTTTCTTAATCACAGTTTTCTCTAGCTTACTTTATTGTAAGAATACAGTATATAATATACATAGCACACAAAATATGTGTTACTTGACTGTCTATGTTATCATTAAGGCTTCCAGTCAACAGTAAGCTATTAGTAAAGTTTTGGGAGAGTCAAAAGTTATACAGGGACTTTCAGAGTGCAGAGGGTGTCGCTAACCCTCTCGTTGTTCAAGGGTCATCTGTATAATCTGGGACCACTGTTGTATATGAGGTACATCGTTGACCAAAACATCATTATGCAGCACATGACTGTCCTTTATTAGCTATACAACCTTGGATAAGTTACATAGTCTCTCCTTGATTCAGTTTCCTCATCTGCAAAATAAGACGGTTCTTATATTTCCTGCCTCACAACGTTGCTATGAGAATAAAATGAAATAATGCTTGCAAAGCATAGCATAGTGCCTAGCACATAAGAAATGCACAGTAATGTTAGGTGTTCTTACTGTTGCTAGGCAGGATCTAGGTCCCAGAGGGGCTTGCAGGCCATGTTTAGGGTTATGGACTTTATCTTAGAAATAATGGAAGCCACTAGGGGTTTTGAGTAAGTTGGTAACATGATTGACAGTGTGTTGGAAGGATCACTTGAGGAGCAATGCAGAGAATGGATTTCCAGTGTCAAGAGTGAATGTGTGATATCAGTTGAGAGGCTGTTCCACTAGCCTATGACAAAAATGATGGTGATGGTAGACAAGGATGCGGGGATGGGAAGAGTGAAAGAAAGTGAATGGGTTTGGGAGATGCCAAGGAGTTGGAAACCACAGGATACAGTATTTAATTGGATTTAGAAGATAAGGGAAATAAAATCAAGGATGGCTGTAAAGTTTCTGGTTTGAACTACTTGGTGAATAGTGCAATTGTTTCCTGAGACAGAAGAGTGGCAGGGGGTCAATTTAGGGAAAAAAATGAATTCTCCTTTAGGCATGTTGAATTTAAGTTGCCTATGAGACTTCCAAGTAGAAACAGCTCCCAAATGGATTTCTGCCCTGATACCAGTGTTCTAGTTCTGCCATTGTTATCTATCACTTCTCCAGATTTAACCCACCCTCTACCTTTATATCCATCCTCCACATAGCTGTAGAACCATTTATCTAAAATGAAAATCTGACCGTGTCACTTTCCTGCCTAAAACCATTTAGAACCAAATCGAATCTAAACTTCTTAAGAATGTCACATAAAGTCCAACATCATCTGGCTTCCACTTACCTGTCCAGCCTCATTGCCCACCGCTCTAGTGTCAGCCTCACATGGGAAATCAAATATTAATTCAAATGTAGTGCTCCACAGTGCTTTTTGTGATTCATTAGTAAAGCAGCAAAAGCTGAGCTGCATATGCAATTCCTGTAGCTTAATTGCTCTAGGCCCTTAATTGCTATAGGTCAGTGTATAGAATTATAGGTGGCAAGGTGGTAGGATGGATTTAATGCCAAATGGCTAAACCTGTAAAAAATTGGCACATTGGGGGATAGCACCTTCTGTTTATACTCTTGTTCTCAATTTATTGCTTTTATATCAACAACATATTTGAAGGCATTCAACAAATTTTTGAGAACTATTTGCTGCCAGGCCCTGTACTCAGTAATGGAAGATCAATAAGACTTGTTTCCTGCTTTTGAAAGTCTTTTATTCTCATAAGAGGCTTTTATTTATGATGGGATTTTAAGAAACTTTAGGAAAAAAACCTCAACATCTTTTGATATGCTTGATTCCCTAAACAAAGGGATGGAAGTATTAACATTGGCCTGCTTTACTAATATAATTCACTGGTGAACTATAGTCTTGATAATGCATGTAATAAAGGGGAAAAATTAAGTATCCAGAATAGCCAACTACTTTTCCAAGAATGATCATTTTCATTTCCATACTATGAAGAAGTAAAACTGCCAAATTTTCTTATAAGCTTGCCAGCAGTTAACACTGTCTGAAAGTTAATTGGCTTAAGATAGAAAATTTAGACTAAGTAACAAAATATTTCTCTTTGTTCAGTGGGTGAGGGAGGCTTTCATTTAGTAAAATTATTATTACCCACCCTGGGGTAAATGAAATTTTAGTTGTTGGGTGTGATGCACATTCATAGTTGTTAAGAGTTACAGTTGGTGTTGCAGTATCTAGTTGGTATCCAATTGGGTAATATACAGTTTAGAATTTAACAATAAGAAGTTTATTATTTCACGTAAGTCTGGAGATCAAGTAGTTCTAAGCTTGATTAATTCATTGGCTTAACTATGTTATCTTTTTGATTTCCGTCTTTTTTTTTTTTGCTTTCCTTTCTTCAGCATAGCAAGCGATGTCTCCCCTCATGGTTGCAAGGCTCCAAAAGCATGTTATTCCAGGTACTACATGCAGTCACAACCATCTGCAGCTGAGAAGAAAAGAGTTTCTTCCCTTGTGTCTATCAGGGAAGAAAAGCTTTTCCCAGAAACCCTCCAGCTGACTACCTCTCAGTTTCCACTGACTGGGATTGGGTCACATCCCCTTTTCTAAGCCAGTCATTGGCAAGGAAATTGGGCATTTCTATTTTTGGTTTGGGCTAAACAGCACTCAGCCCCTAAGGGCTGGGAGACCCCTGCATCACTTGAACCGAATATTTTTGTTGGTAAGGAAGAAGGGGGGCAGAAGGCAGTCAGGTCTAGTTAGAGGCTTTCCATTAAAACTGTATGTGTATCTAGATAATATATCACTTGGTCTATAATTTGGATTTTAGTAGGTTAGAAGCACACTTAATTTATTTATGATTGGGCTGTAAAATATAACAGATTAAATATATCCTAGAAGTAGATTTGGTCTTTTTAAATGATTGTTTTGTTTTAATTTCTTTTTTACTACAGTCCAATCAAAGCCAAAAGTTTAGAGTAGTGCATCTCAAACATTCACTGCTGACTCTTAGGTATCACAGGAAATACAAGGTATCACAGCAAATATGAGAGTCCTCTTTCAATATTTACACTAAGCTTGTCTCTTCCATATTCACTATTTTCTGGCCTCTCCTAATGATACACTGAGAACTCAGAGCCTTTTCCTCAGTAAGCCCCGTAGCTTACTTCTCTACTCAGTGCTTCCTCTCATTCCTATCTTTGACCATTTTGTTTCCTTGCTTTTGAGGCTCAGAGGAGAATACTCTTTACTCTCAGGTTTTCTGGGCTTCTTTGAATAGAGAATGTGTAGAAAGTGAAGGCAAATCTTTTAATTTTTTTTTTTTTTTCTAAAATGGTTTGAAGACAAAGAACCAATCTTTTTTTTTTTTTTTTTAACTTTCTGGCTTATAGGATGAATTATATCTGCACTATCTATACTAATGTCCTCTTTATAATATATAGATGCATCCTGTCCTCTATTGTGACTCTTCAGAAAGATTGAAACCAGCAAGGATACTCTTAAGTTTTCAGATTTCGTATATTTTATTTCTGTTATAGTGCCCCAAATGGCCTCTAACATGAAAAAACCAGAGTGATTAGGTTTTAAAATATTTTCCTAACATGGTTATTTTGTTTATAAATGGGATGTAATATTTTGTACAAAAATGGGATGGTTAATACATGTGTATTAAATTCCTCTTTAAGGTAGTGGGTTGTACATAACGTTATGGAGGATCCTATGAAACAGTTTAGCTTAATTGGACTTTTTTTCTCATCTTTAACGCTTTGTGCCCTTAAAATGCTATATGTACATATCATCCATGGAGTAAAAGAATTAGAAAATAGGCATGCTTTTCTCTTAGTTTTAGAGTTATATTTATTTTCCTTTTGGTAAGCAATTAGAAATTTGCAAGGTATCTTTTTACCACTTACATAGATAATAACTTAAATAAGGATTTGTTGAAACTTTGGTCTGAGAGAAAGTAGCTGTGGAATGTTGGGTATAATAAAGGATTCTCAATCACTTAAAACTTTGATAAAATGGGCACTACTTAGTGTTGTATATTATAAAGAATTTTCATATTTAAACACAGGCAATGTTTATGTTGTGGCAAATTAGCATGGACTGGGAGGAACCATAGACAAGGAAAAAATCTTAGAATTTGTAGAAGGACAGGTTGATGCTGGGAGAGGGGGCGGCAGAGTTTAATATGTATAGAAGGATGAAAGTGCTACTGGAAATACATCAGCACCAAGCAAGTCTTTCCACAATTTTAATCTCTTTTTTTGTCAGAATTTCTCAAATCAGTCTATTTTTTCACATCATGGTAAAATATCTAAGTTGTTTTTTAAGGAAGTCAATAGAAAATAGGATTTACTTTGACCCAGCTTTTCTAGCTCACATTTATTACATTGAGAAAAATTTTAAATGACCTTCAAGAAATTACTTAGTACTTTAATTATGCTGATACAGTATACTTAGCAAATCAGACTGGGAGGATTCTTCAGAATATTTAGCAATTGTATTTCTAGGGGTATTGAGAGACTAGAAATTTAAGTGTGAAAAACCTCAGCTAGATAGTCAAACTGTGGGAACGCTATTTTGTGTTTGATTTTTTTCCCTGTTAGTTACTAAGTTAAACCAGTGTTGATAAAGATGTGTTTACCATGAAGTTAGTGTATTGAAAAAAAGGCTTTTAAAAGATGCTTGTTTTTAAAAAATGCTTTCTCACTGGAAATACTTTGGGAGTTTCTGTAGGAGAACTATTAGAACCACTTACTGCATTTTCCCAGCAGGCATTTTATTGTTAAATGTCTGTGTATTACTAGTAGACTTATAGTTTGTGGCATAGTTTTCAAGTAAATAGAGTAAAAATAAGTTTCAGTTTATAAGAAAAAAAATCAAGTGAAATTTGGCAGCATAAGAATTATCTATCTTCTCATGCTCTAATGTCTTTTATGTAACTATTTATAGAAAAATCTGATAGATGATCATAAACTATGGAATTACCATGGAAAGATTAGATACTTTTAGTTTTATATTTTACTTAAATCTTACCCTATTTTTAATTTAAAAAGTGAAAGAAGGCCTTCCTATAATTATAAATTATTACTTGTATTATAAAATTACCTTTACAACCTCCTAAGCTTTTGAACTATACTAAAGGGAAATAAAATTTATGATGTGTGAGATTTGTGAGTTATAGTACCCAAATCAACTTTCATATATATATATAATCATTTAATTAATGTATTCATTTAATGAATAGTATTCATTTAGTGTTTTAAAAATTGTTTAAATTGACAAGCCGATAAATATATGCCCTTTAAAAACTTAACCACCTGGCTAGAATAATTTGTTAATTCTATGTGTAATATTCAGTAAAGTCTAATTAGAATCTCAGTTTGCCCTACTAAAACTGAGCATTTACTGTTTTGATACTTCAGTGTTTGATAAGCATTGCAAACTTGTCTTTAAATTTTACATGATTTCATTTTCCAGCAAGTTGGCAGGTGTTAGCTGTCTATAATTATAACTGAGTAATTTTTCAAATGCTATTCATAGCCTAAACACAGCAAGAAATTCTTCCGATCATGTGATAAAGACTAAGCCTTGCAAAATAGTGGTAAAGTGATATGTTCAATAGTACCGAAGGACAGACATATTTAAGAGAAGCCTTTCAAAAGTAAAAAGTGATTTAAATGACAAAGAGACAGATTTTCTCACAAAATAAGATCTCTCAAAGTCATTGATAGTAATTATACTTCAAATTTAGGTGTATGTACTTTTTCATCTAACCAGTTAATTTATATATTGACAGACTTAAATTGTATAACCTATATTTATTCACTTTTGTTGATGACAGAAGTTCTGAGTATAAAAATTAATTGAAATTTTATTGAGACAGTATAGATTTTACCATTGAACCTAATGAATTATTTCTTCTTATTTTATTGATTAGATTTTTTTTGTACCTACTACATACCAAACCCTACATTAATCTATCTGTGACATGGAAAAGAATAAGCTATAGATTTCACTTAATTTTACTAAAAAGATTCTACTTAAAAAAAAAAAAAACCAAAAGAAGTAGCTTTTATTTTTTCCCCTAGTTTATTTTACTTTCTAACTTTCTATTCTAAATATCCAGGGTCTCACTTTGACTAGAGATAATTCAGAATGGTTTAAAGATCATGTTGGAATTTCTTTACTAGCCATGTGCTCATAAATAAATTAATCTCTATAGTCTCAGTTTCCTCATCTGTGAATTGACATTTTATTATCTACTTTATGATATTGTTATAAAAATTAAAGGAGATGATATTGGTAAAATATTTTGTGTACTTCAATATACTGTACAAATTTATACTCTTTGAGCCTTTGTTTACTTATCTGTAAAATGAAGATGACAATAATAATACTAACCTAACAGAATGGTTTTCAGAATTAAATGACCATGTAAAGTATGTAGAAGTGGGCCTGACACATAGTAAGCGTACAATAAATACGGATGATGATGATAATAACTTGATCTAGGTCTTCCAGCTAATGAGTCAAACTCCAAACTGCCATTACTTTAGGAATAGGTAGCCTTGATTTTTGAGTAATTGACTTTTATATATCCCATGCTCTGTATCCATATGTATCACCACCCCTAGTTGACTTGTGCTCATTAAATTCAGTTTTCATACATTAGCTGATTAATGCTGATGTTCAGCTGTGTCATAGGGTGCCACTGCCCCAGGGTAAGTGTTGAACTTGCCCAGAGGTTTGCATTAGGGTTGATGCCAGATCTGTAGCATCCATCCTTTCATTGGAGTCTAACATCATTCTGGTGTGCTAGCCGGGCACCAGCAGGGAGGAATTGCAGGCAGGCAGCTGCATGTGTCATCCAGGTGATCAAGTACACATGTAGAGGTCCACAGCCAAACCCTGGACAGCATTAGAGGATAATGGTCAAGACCACGAGCTGTAGAGTTAGTCAGACCTGAGTTTAAGTCCTCCTCTGCCAAACTCTGACTATGGGCAAGTTACATAACCTCCTTAAGCCTCTCACTTCCTTCACAGAGTTGTGAGGATTAAATGAGGTAACATATGTGCAATGCTTACTGGAACCCAGTAAGCACTTGGTGAATGTTAACTCTTAGTATTCTATTCTTCCCCCTCCTTCTGGTGGAGGAGATGGGAAGTTGAACCCTCTGGCACTATATTCCTTTAGAGTCAGTCCCCCAAGTCTTTGGGCAACTGGGAAAGTTTTTGCCTACTTTGCAGGTTCCCTGGTCATAGGGAAAATAGCACCTCTAGGAATCATAATTAAGGATTTTGTAAATATTGTTTTAGCTCTCTGGGAACTGGATTCTGTTTACATCACGTTAGTCTATTATTCCACTTATAAACATTTGACTTTCAAGTATGTCTTCAGGGACACATAATATAGGAAAGCAAGTGATGGCTTGTATGTCAGTGTTGTCGGTAAGCAACTGAATCCTCTGCACCTGGTCAATTCATGTCTAGTACTCCAAGTTATCTACCACAGAGAGTGCATGCCTTAAAGGTCTACTGAGGACATTAGAGCTGCCCTATCAGTATTCCCACTCTGCCTCTCCCAATGGGAGCTTGACATATTAAATAGTCTCCAAATAGTCCTTTCTTGCCAGATAACTGGCCCAGTCCAAATAGCTTGATATAATTTAGGAACAAAAAAATAACTAAACAAGGTTAAATTACCAAAAAGATACTCCAGAAGAGGTAACAAGGCTTGAAGAGATTTTGTACCCATGTTTGATTCTTAAATTTGCTTGATAGTGTGTGGCAGGTGTCTTTGGTGCTCCTGAGCTCCCAGCACCCGTGCTGTCCCCCTTACCTGCTGTGGGTTAGAGTGGACATGGTGGGGAGGGGGAGACAGAGGTGGCAACAGACTGTCTTTTTTTTTTTTATGAGACAGTCTCACTCTGTTGCCAGGCTGCTGGAGTGCAAGTGGTATAATCATAGCTCACTGCAGCCTTGAACTCTTGGCCTCGAGTAATCCTCCCACCTCAGCCTCCTCGGTTGCTGGGATTACAGGCATGAGTCACTGTGCCTGGCTCTCCTGTCTACTTTAAAATGTACCATGGGATTGGAACAAAATTATCTTAAATCATCTTCAGCAGTTTGTCTGTTTTTTAACAGAAGAATAGGATTCTGTGTGCCAAGCCTAGGTCTTAGACCTTTTCCTATATTAATTCATTCAACCTTTACAACATTATAAGGGTAGGTATTATGCACATTTCATGCGTCAAGATAAATCAAGGACCAGATAGGTTAAAAACTTGCCCAAGGTATCCTAGCTAGTACAGATTGAGTATCCCTTATCCAAAATGCTTGGGACCAGAAGTGTTTTGGATTTTGGATGCTTTTGGATTTGGGAATGTTTACATATACGTGAGCTATCTTGGAGATGGGACACAAGTCTAAATACAAAATTTATTTATATTTCATATATACCTTGTACACATAGCCTTAAGGTAATTTTATATAATATTTTTAATAATTTTGTACATGAAACAGTTTGTGTTAAGTACTTACGTGTGGAATTGTCCACTTGTGTCATATTGGTGCTCAGAAAGTTTCAGATTTTGGAGCATTTTCAGATTTCAGATTTTTGGATTAGGGATGCTTAACCTATAAGAGGAGGAGCCAGGTTTCAAACCAGGCTGTGAGACTCAAGAGTCTGTTTTTCACCATTGCACCGCACTATCTGAATAAAAATTTAATATAAGATTCCTAACAGTGAAAATATATTACTTTCTTTTCCAAATTATTTTTCCTTCAAGGTGAAACTTAAAACTTTAGTGTTTCTAGGGGGAATCACATTCTCAGATGTTATTAAATTGCATATCAAATTCTTATTTAAACCCTGACACATCTTGAAATTGCATTTGAACCCTACTGAATCTTCATGTTTCACTGTGGTGTATAATTTTCGTTATGTTGTCATTATAAATTTCAGCTGACTGCCAGGAGTCTGCAGACCGTGATCCTGGAAAGATTGTGTATAAAAGGTTTATCTTTACATTAAGAGATTCCTAGTAAGACAATTTCTTTAATGTACTCCTTAAAAGAAAATTTGGTATATTTCCATGAGAAATAGACTCAAGATTAGCTTTGAATGTTAAAAGAGCATTCTCCTAGCTAGTTCATTGTTGCCATGACAGTGCTGGCAGTGCAAGTGTTGTAGTAACTCCTTGCAATGATCTTATTTTAGACCCTAACGTTTGCAGTGCTGAACGTCCCCTTCCCTGCCCCGCAAGTAACTCTAGTGGAAAAGTACTGGTTTTATAGCTGGCCTCTGTCTTTGTAGCTGAAAGACTGCACTATTATGGGCTTAAAAACATAGTGTAGGAGTGTTGAGTATTTTTCCTGTGGATTATGAATGTTTGAAATCTCCCAAAATATGGTATTGCATTACATGTCATACGGCAAGTTGTTTACAGCTAAAAAGAAAAGGAGCCTCAATTGTCTCTTTAGAAATCAAGCCCAGATTGTATAACATAATTACATCAAGCTCATGTACCAGTCATTTTTTCATTTGTGTGTCTCCCATGCATACTTTAAATTCACTTTATTCTTTTATTCAGTTATTATAGAAAATTGTCATTAGAACCATAAAGGATTGTGTTTAAACAGTGTAGAAAAGTACTTTTTCATGTCCTTTCCATAATTAAACATTTATCTTGCTTAAATTGTAACATTTTAATCTTGATTTCTTAAATGGTGAACTCACCTAAGTTATATGATGATTTTAAGAAATTACCCACTTTGAACTGGGTACCCAAACTAACAATTGTTGAGGCATTTTTAACTTTGTTATCTCTATGTTATAAATTAGACTTTAAAATACTTCATTGATATTTTGTAATTGTAAATCCTATTATAACTGTACCATTAAGCACAAAATATTTTCAAGCTCATAATAGTAAGTGCCATTTTATATACTTTTGCATACCACTCATTGGGTCAAAGTTTTGGCATTTTTGGCATGTGCACTAAAAATCTACTATAGCATGATGAAACAAAATGATTTTGGCAACTGACCTTGTCAAAGAAGATCGAAAATCTAAATACTAATACTTATATTTGCTTTTTTCCTAAATACTGCATTAAAGTTTAGTTCATCTTTCTTAGATGTTGAAGATTTAAACATATCTCACATGATTGGGCCTGTGTTGAGTATTGGAGTGTGAATATCAGTCCCTTTTCTTTTTTCAGTTTAATATAGAAAAATAATTTTTAAACAAAAATTTGACCTCAGGCCAGAATTGTATTTGACCTTTCCACCAAGCAATGGGAGTTTATCAGAAGTGTCTTTATTATTACTCCCTTAATGGTAATTATTCTGATAAAGAGGTATGTAATTCCAATCTATACTAGTCTTTGATGGCTCCTTCTTTGATTTTGAAAGTAGATGTGTAGTAATATATGAAGATTCAAACCTTGAGATAAATACTTTCATTTTCATACTACATATTTATGTTATTTTATTAGTTGGAATGAAACTAAATTGTGGTTAGTTCTTTTCTTTTGTTAAAATACTTCATAACGGGGTTGTTATTTTTTTCCTGAACTGCACAGTGCCTCTCCATCTGACTTCCCTCTCCATCTAAGGCTAAAATGAGTATGCTTTTTCAAGATACGAATTCATTTAAAATCTTTCTTTGTATCTGATACTGTTCTAGCATTGTGGGGAATTTTTTTTTTAAAGTAGAAGACCACACTGCTCTTAAGAATTTTGTAGTGAATTCATTTAAAATCTTTCTTTGTATCTGATACCATTCTGGCATTGTAGGGAATATTTTTTTAAAAAAAAGTAGAAGACCACGCTACCCTTAAGAATTTTGTAGTGATTTAGAGAAAAAAATTTAAGAACAAATCAAGACTATGGCTAAAAATGTAAAATTTTGTGGTAGTATATTGATAACAGTGCAACACTACTGGTGGGAGAGTGTATCATACAGCCAGCTTGCTAGAGGGCAGTTTGGATATTAGTCAAAAATCTTAAAAATATGTACATGTTAATTCCACTTCTAGGAAAACATCTCAAAAAGATTGATGTATGAGGATAATCACTACAGTGCTATTTATGATATAAATGTATTATCTAGATGTATTTCATATGCAAGTAGGTAATAATCTAAATATCTAGTAGATTAAATATGATATGTGAATAAAGGACTGTTATAGCTATCAAAAATTATTTTAAAATGCATTCATAAGAAAAGAAAAATTATATACTTAAGTAGAAAAACAGCTTTAAAATAATGTGCCAAATATATATTTTTTATAGAGAAGAGGGAAAAATTAGGAAAAGTACATGTACCAAAATATGGACCATAGTTCTCTTTTAGGAGTGGGATTATTGGTGATTTTAATTTTTTCTTTTATAATGATAATCAGTAGTAATTAATTTAATTGAGTGCTTACCAAATGCCAAGCATTGTGGTAAGCATTTTACATATAACATTTGTAGTGTTTCAGTGGGTTACAGGTTTTGAGGGGGAAATCTTCCCCAAACAAAATAAGTACACAGATATGCATGTACCCACTTAGGATAAGATTAGATTAAGTTTCTGATTCATTTAGCTAAGGAAACAGAAACTTCTTAGAAACTAGGCATTCTCATTGAGAAGAAAAGCACTTGCAGCCTACCTCGGTGCTGCTTTCCTTGGACCACAGGGTTCCTAAAGGACAGCACAACTGCTGATGACACTGTCCGAGCATGTAGGGTCATACCAGGTCTGCAAAACTCAATTCCTACCATGCTATTTATTGCCTTTTTATATTTGGTGTTTATACCCATATTCTGAAAGAATTTACACAATTATCTATGCACTTACTTTGAAGGCCTGTTTCCCTGAAGTCTCTCATTTTATACCTACAATAATCCTGTAAGGTAAGTTTTACATTTTATAGATGAAGAAATAGACCTGGAAAGATTAAGTAACTTAAATAATGAATACTGGCGTTAGGGGCATGTCTGATTCCTAAATGTGTGTTCTTAACCACTTATTTATTTTCCTATAGTTTCCTCTTTTTTTTTTTTTTTGCAATGAGTATGTATTAATTGTATATTAAAAAACAACTTAAAACCAATGTGAAAAAACATATGATATATAGAATGTTATAGTACAGTTGTGCACCAAATAACAGACTGCATATATGACAATGGTCCCATAAGGTTATAATACCATAATTTTACTGTGCCTTTTCTGTGTTTAGATAAATTTAGATACACAAATACTTACCACTGTATTACAGTTGCCTACAGTATTCAGTATAGTACCATGCTATACAGGTTTGTAGCTTAAGAGCAATAGGCTATAACATATAGCCCAGGTATGTAGTAGGCTATACCATCTAGATTTGTCTAAGTACACACTGTGATGTCTGCACAACAATGAAATTGCCTAATGATGCATTTCTCAGAAATAACCCTGTCATTAATCAACTCATGACTATAATCTAAAGCAAGGAAAGATCAGGATGGGTTGGGATAATAAAGACAGCTTAATAGGAATAAATTCTAATGTAATAATTAACTTTTATTCTCAGCTTATCTGTCATTTACACCAGTATATGCTGCTTCTATCCCCAACATGCCCAAACCAAAATTCTGATGACTGGAAGTAATTAGTGTTCTGTTATTATCTCCTACAGACTAAGTTTTGGCCTCATTTTTGTTTCCTTTTTGTGGCCCCCTTTTCCTTGTGCCATCTGTCAGTGTGCATGTATGAACATGTAACTATAATTTTTGTCAAAACTCCTCACTACAGTGTTGGGCATTATAAATAAAACATGTCCAGCTTTGCAGTTTCCATGTAGTTAATACCATCATAATGTAAAGGTTGAGATGGCTAAAAGAAGTTGTAAAAATTATATTAAATAGTATTTCCCTGGAATGTCACTATACTTGGCATTCAAATTCATACACTTATCCTGTATTTAAAAACTCACTGAAAGGCCAGGTGTGGTGGCTCATGCCTGTAATCCTAGCACTCTGGGAGGCCAAGGCAGGAGGATCGCTCAGGGTCAGAAGTTTGAGACCATCCTAAGCAAGAGCGAGACCTCATCTCTACTGAAAATAGAAAGAAATTATCTAGACAACTAAAAACATATAGAAAAAATTAGCCAGGCATAGTGGCACATGCCTGTAGTCCCAGCTACTTGGGAGGCTGAGACAGAAGGATTGCTTGAGCCCAGGAGTTTGAGGTTGGTGTGAGCTAAGCTGACACCACGACACTCTGGCCCGGGCAACAGAGCCAGACTCTGTCTCAAAAAAAAAAAAAAAAAAAAACTCATTGAAAGGAAGTAGAACTAAGATCTTGAATCTTGTCTAATGAATTAAACTTACAGCATTAACTAGGACTGATGTTTAACCAGTGTGCATTGCACATCAGTACTTGTTAAAATACTGAAGTATTTTCATGCTGGTTGGTAAGTAGTAGGTAGAAACTGCAAAGAGCAATAAAATTAATAATGCATGACCAGGATGGATAGTTTATCTTAGAATATACACATGAACTTAGATCCCAAGCTGGTCTGGTCACTGAAGCATGGAGCTAGGAAATTTCCTTAGCTGTCTGTCCTATTATTTATTTCAGATATTGAGGAAGGTGCAGAAGCCGTTGGGTGGCAGAGAGAGACTATGCAGGTGAACTGAGGAGGATCTAATCTGTAAACCCACAAAAGAAGTGTCATTTATGCCAAATGTGCAGGCTTAGGGAGGCTACCACAAGCCAGGAGCAAAGACCCTTTAGGGTACAGTCCTTCTGGTGAGCTTGAAGAGCTTTTCTTTGTTTATCAACTGAATCAGTTATTTGTAGTTTCATAACAGATTTGGTGGTTTAAAACAATACACAGTTATTATCTCACAGTGTCTGTAAATCAAGTATCTGGCAATAGCTTAGCTGGGATCTCTCCCTCAAAGTCTCCCATAAGGTTGCAATTAAGGTGTTCCCCCAGGGCTGGGGTCTCACCTGAAGGCTCAAATGGAGAAGGATTTGCATCCAAGCTCATTCACATGATTGCTGGCAGAATTGAGGACTGGCGGATTGAGGGCCTCAATTTCTTGTTGGCAGTTGGCTAGAGGCTGCTCTCAGTTCTTTGCTGCATGGACATCTCTATCTGCCTCATCAAAGACAGTACATGAGAAGAACCAGAAAGAGTGCCAGCAAGGCAGAAGTTACTGTCTTTTATAGCGTAATCTTGGGAAAGACATCCGATTGCTTTTGTCTTAATCTTTTCATTGGAAATAAATCAATAAGTCCAGCCCACACCCAAGGGGAGCAGAGAGGTAGAGATACCAGGAGGTAGAGATCATTGGGAGCCATTTTAAAAGCAGCTTACCACAACAAATTATTTCCTGAAGCTGGGAGTAGGGAGGAAAGAGCCTCCCTGCGTATTGTGAAGAAAGCTTTGATTTTGGGTATGTATTCAGGGACCTGATTAGTGTCCAGGAGAGAGTGTGCTCCAGCAAGTGATAATGTGAGCTTAGTCTCTGACTGTTTTCTACCCTTGCAGCCAGTCTGCAGATAAAGGAGCCTCATGCCAACCTGGCCAATGGGTACTATTCCCCAGGCCCTGCCCCCTCACTAGCTGGGGCCCACCTCTCTTCAGTGGGAGAGGCCTGCCTGCCTCTAGCAGCTTCTTCATCTTCCTCTTTCTTCTTCTCTTCCCCCATGACTCCTCCTGTTCCCCATTATTCCTGTGTAACCCTAGGAAATTTTCTACTTCCCATTCTTTGCGCTAAAGCAGCATTTGGGTCAGGCACAGTGGCTCACGCCTATAATCATAGCACTCTGAGAAACCAAGGCAGAAGGATTGCTTGAGGTCAGGAGTTTGAGACCAGCCTGAACAAGAGCGAGACCCCCATCTCTACTAAAAGTAGAAAAATTAGCCAAGCGTGATAGCCTTTAGTCCCAGCTACTTGGGAGGCTGAGGAAGGAGGATTGCTGCAGCCCCGGAGTTTGAGGTTGCAGTGAGCTGTGATGACACCACTGCACTCTACCATGGGTGACAGACCGAGAACTTGTCTCAAAAACAAATTACATAAATATATATAAATTTATATATATATATATGTATATAAACCAGCTTCTATCCAAAAGGTAGGAAGTGGTAGACAGCTTTCTTTTCATCATTCAATGATTATCTAATGAGCTGTGAATCAAATCTCATCTGTATCTAGGATTTAGGGGGAAAGGGAATTAAAAACAAATCCCAAAACTTTTTTGAATATTCTCAAATGAATAACCAGTGGGATTTAATATTATGCAAACCCATGTTCTCACTTATAAGTGGGAGCTAAACTGTGGCTACACAAGGACACACAGAGTGGTCTAATGGACATGGGAGACTCAAAAGCAGGGAGGGGAAGGGATGAAAAATTATCTGTGGGGTACAATGTATACTACTTGAGTGATGGGTACACCAAAAGCCCAGACTCTACCACTAAACAATATATACATGTAATGGAATTCAACTTGTGCCCCCATATCTATTTTTTAAAAAGTTATAAACCTGAAATTTAAAATATGCATATTATGCAAACCTAAATTTCTATTCAGATCTCCCAAACTCAAGTTGGTATACTTTACGATCAATTTAGTGGTATCTATGAGGAACAGATATAATAGTTTTATCTTTTTTCATTTTGTAAGCCTTAATCCTTATGTATTTTGGCTATTGCAGAACCACAGAGAAATGATTACATAACTGATAGCAATTTTTTAAAAAATTTTACCCCACTGAATACAATGTTAAATGAGGGTTAGAACTTTTCAATTATAGGTAAAGCTCTTGATTTCAGTAAAAAAGAAATCATTATTATTTGTAAGTTTTTCATTTCATTTTTAGTATCTTGGCCAAATATTTTATTAAAATTAAACCTTTTCATGTATTTTTTATGTATATTTTAAATCTAGGAAGGGCATTTAAATACATATATACTCATATACACATATACAGTCATGTGTTGTTTAATGTCAGGGACACATTTTGAGAAATACTTCGTTAGGTGATTTTATTGTTGTGTAGACATCATAGCATGCACTGACACAAACCTAGATGTATAGCCTACTACATACCTAGGCTATATGGTATAGCCTATTGCTCCTGGGTTACAGACATGTACATGTTACTCTACTGAATACTGTAGGCATGGGTAACACAATGGTAAGTATTAGTGTATCTAAACATAGAAAAGGCACAGTAAAAATATGGTATTATAATATTAATATTATAGGACCACCATTGTATTTGCAGTCCATTATGATTAAAACGTTATGCGATGCATGACTGTATATCCAAGTGGTAACAGGGTTATCTCTTGGTAGTGGTTTATGCTTTTCTGTGTTTTTCCAAAATTTCTATAGTGGGTGCATATATTTCTTATAGTAAGACCAAACATATCATTAAAAAGAAAATATCTCAATATACTACTTTCCGTTCTTAGAAGAATGACTTTTATGATAAGTAGAACGTCAGTATACTGTACGCTATGAAATATTTCTTCTAGTATACATACTAATTTTAAAAACTGTGATTCTTTTATTTCATTTAGAAATGTCTTTCTCTCAAAGATTTTGGCTATTAATGGAGAAGATTTTTTTCCTAATGGATTTTGCATTTATGTTTTTTTCCCTTTGTCTTCATCGTGCTCAATGTTAAGATTTACTCTGAATTCTCAGCTTGTTGTAGTTGTGAGCACTAGATGGCACTCTTGCTCAACTGAATCTAGTTGATCAATCTATATTGTGGTGCTGTGGGCCTTAGGAGAGGACTTGGGTATGCAATTTAACAACACTTAGGTTTCCATTTTGTATTAGAGGGAGTTTGGGGGAGAAGGAGAAAGTTTCCAAGTTTAAATAGCCAATCTTAACTGGTTGAGTTTTTCCATCTATCTAGAAAATAACCACATAATAACAATGTTACCAGTCATTCGTTCCGCAAATATTTATTGAGCACTTACTATTGTTAGGATTGTTCTAGGCACTTTATAGACATCAATGGACAAAAGAGATCAAAATCACTATCCTCATAGAGCTTCCATTCTAGTGGTTTGATTTTTTTTTTCTGGGCTCCACTCTAAGCCCTGTATATGCATTCACCCATTTAATGTACCCTTTGAGTTTGAGGAAGCTGAGGTACAGAGAGGTTATCTAACTGCCCCTGTTCACCCAGCTAGTGTAGATGGCAGAGGTGGAATTCAAACTTAGGCATTTGGTCTCCAGAGCTTGTTCTATTAATTTCAGTACTACCTCTTAAAACTAAAAAATATTTTAGTATTGATTCTGTTGAATGCAAATAATATAAATTTACCTATTTATAATTTTTCCTAAATCTGTTTAATTCAAATATTATTGCCATTTTTTATTGAAAATTATTTACTAGATAAAATGCCATATTTTTTAGTGATTCTGTGGTCAACTATCATATTGCCTTAGCTCTTTTTTAATATATGTAGATCAAGACACAAACAAACACAGCTGGCCTTATTTAAGTGTATATATTTAAGCATCTTTATATCTCTATTTATTTTAAGCTCTTTGTGTTAGCCATACAAAAATGTGGATATATTGTATTAATAGAAGCTCTACTAGATTATAATTCAGTTGTATTAATATAATGAAACATGGGGCATCAAGCATCAAAAGTCACAATTTTACTTGCCTGCTCTCTAGTGTGTCATTTTACAGTTTAGTAGTAACGTACTCTGTTTATTTGAAGAAAAGTCGATACATTATGGAAGTGAAAAATGATACAGAATCCCAAATCATTTCTTACTCTGCGGATACAATTGGGGGGGATGGGAGAAGCAAATTCACCTTCCTCTAAAAACAGATATATGTGACTTGGGGAAATTATATTCGTGTTTCTCAAGGACCAGAGTGGTATTCATCAACATACTTAACGTAATCCACTGAGTATTGAGGGGAAATCATCCACTATAGATTAAAAATGTTTATGACTAATTCACACATAGATAATTGATAAGTAAAACTTACTTTCAGAGAAACTGAAATAAGTAATTGTTAACAACTAGTTAATAGCTCTGACTCGGGCGGGGCAAAGGCAAGATATGTAACCTAAACATTTGTACCCCCATAATATTCTGAAATAAAATATACATATTAAAAAAAAGCTAGTTAGGCCCTTTTTCTTTTTTGCTGCAAAACGTTTTTGATGTCAAAACTATGTTTTCGATATGCTAATACTTTCAATTAACTGATATTTAATTAAATGAAATAGTGAAAGAGAACCCACTCTTGCTTACCAAGGACAAGAAAGTTTTCAGAGCAGAGATTGTTTTGGAAGATGATACAGTTTAAGGTTTCTCAAATTGAGGATTACGGCTATTTTAGTAGTCTGGGTGCCCCTTAAATTGCATACAAAAATTCTGTAAACTCACTTGTATTTTTCTTGGGAGAGAGCCCAAGTTTTATCTGATTTTCAAAGATATTGTGATCTCCAAAAGATTAAGAGCCACTGCTAAAACTAGAGTGATGTGCTGTATGTTAAATTTATTTTCCTTAAACTTTAGAGAATTTTTTTTTTTCTGAAGCTCAGCACACTCGAGATAGAGAAAAATTTAAGTGATTGAAATTTGGGAGTTTTAAACCAACAAAGGGAAAATTTTGTTTATTAAATGTTAGCTCATCCCTCTTGATCTGCTGATACTTGTGAGGTGTATCTGGCGATTATATGTATTTTTTTCTTATGATACTGGTCATAAACTGGCAGGCCCACACCTGGCAGTTTACAGATTAAAAGTTTAAGTCTGGCTTCCAGAATTGGAGACACAGGGAGCCCAGAAGAGCACAGCAGAGCTGCAGCCCTCATGTAACATGAATAAGAAATACATATTAATACAGAAATTGGCCTTAGCCTGCCAGGGTACACATCCTGGTTCTACCTATCCAGCCTTGGGAAAGTTACTTAACATCTCTAAGCTTTAGTTTTATTATCAGCAAAATAAAGACAATAGCACTTTATCTCTTAAGGTAATTAGCACTGTGCCTGTGATAGTACTAGCATGGAAGAAGGAAAAAAAAAGCTTAAATCTATCCTTGTGTATGCCAAAATAGCACCTCTTCTTACCCTCTAGTTCCTTATCTGGATTTATTTTTCTCCTTAGCCCTAAATATTACCTGACCTCGTTATTTATTTACTTGTTGAATTCTGTCTGCCCTACTTTGTTGTAAGCTCCATGAAGATGGAGACTTTTTCTTGTTCATTGCTGGCTCCTCTAGGCTGGTGCTAGTATATATAAACAGATGTCCAATAAATATTTGTTGAATGAATGAATAAATGTTTGCTATTATTACTTGGCAATTTCTAACCACCTTCCCTTCCATCTGCCTGGAGCAGCTATTGCTTCTTCTCTTTAAATGAGATGGGTAAGCCAGGAAGAAAGTCTCCTTTCGTAAGTGGATAGCTGAAGTCATAGCTTCGAAAGGAATATTTATCTCTTATAGGTCCTATCTACTCAAAAGTATGGCCTACAGATCAGCAGCACCTATATTGCCTAGGAGAATATTAGAAATGCAGAATCTGAGGCCCCACCCCAGTCCTCCTGATTCTAAGGCCTGTTACAGTTTGAAAAGCACTATGTTGCCCATTTTAAGGATTTTGGATTTTATCAAAAATTGAGATTTAGCAGTAATTGAGAACCACTAAAATATTTTAGGTTGGAGATTACGTTTTCAGATTTGTGATTTAAAGTGCTCACTCTTGTGTCAGGAATACAGAAACAATATCTTTGGGAAAGGAAGCCATTGGCTGGGGACAGGAATGGAACCAAGGCTTTTCACTATGTACCTTTTCATAGGCCCACTCTAATATGGTGGGCCCTGGCTAGCATGTGGCTTGTCTATGCTGTCTTCCGATCCCAACCCCATGCTTAGCCCTACACCATGGAGGATGGACACCCTACCCTCACATCAGGACTCTGCACATCTCACATATAGCTGCTGCTTTTCCACTTCTGGGGCCTAGGGGTGTGCACATGGGCCCTGTGTTTAGCCATAGGGAGGACAACCCATGTGTAGGCCGTGGGACCAGCCTCAGCCCATTTGAGTAGAAACTCCTAGGGTTCCAAGTGCCTGAAGCCTAATCTGGATGGGCACGTGCCCTGGGTCCTGTGGACATCATCTGTTGGAGGGATACAGGTAGAAGAGGTCCACAGCAGGCCCTCTTAAGTGGGGAGACCCTGCTGTCTGGCTTTCAGGCACATGATGCCCTTTTGCATCTTCTATTTCAAATCATGTGAATGTATTTTGTTCAATGTGAGTATATTATTTACATAAAAATTAAGTGGAACATTAAATTATAATAAAATAAAATCATGTTGGCTCCAGTGTGGAGTGGACAGGAGGGGTACAACAATGAAGCATGAACAGTTAAAAGGCTATTTGCAGTGTTTCAGCAGTAGTTGATATAATGTCCCACCCCTCCACAGTGCCCACCACATCACTCAGACATGGGTTTACCGCCCACCCCTGAATTCCCTAGTGATCAACTCATTTTTTAAGTATTTCATTGTTATGTTGTTTAAGTTGCATAAACTCAGTATTATTAATTTTTCTTAAAGAGTTTGTGGAAATTAAGCTTTCTGGCCCTTGAATATTTGAAAATGTTTTTACTTTGCCCTCAGATTTCATTATAGGTGATTAGAATACTAGGTTGAAATCATTTTCTTTCAGAACTGTGATCATTCCATTATTTTCTAGCATCTAATATTTATAATGAGAAGTTATACCAGTCTGACTCTCATTCTTTTTATATGATTTTTATTTTATCCCTCTCTAGGAGCCTTGTTTTTATTTTTTCTCCAACTTTTTACAAAAGCCTAGTGAACAATTGAAAGGCTAGTGCAGTTAATACTGTATACTCACTACCTAGATTCACATGTTAACTTTTAGCCACAATGGCTTTCTTATTTTTTTCTCTCCATTCGCTTAGCCTCTTGAAAGTTTCAAACACTTCACCCCTAAATACCTTATCATGTATCTTTCTAAGAACAAGGATATTCTGGGAATCAAGATGTTTTTATTTAACCTTAGAGTTTTGAAATTTCATTAGTATATTCAGAGTGTATGTCTCCACCCCTTTTTATTAGTCCTTTGCACTTGAGTTCTTTAAATATAAAGATTTGAATCTCAAGTTATTCTTCTGTCATTTCTTTTATTATTTCTTCTCCTCTATTATCTCTCTGTCTTTTTTTGACCTATAGTTAGAATAAGTGTTAAACCTCCATCTTAACCTTTTCCTGTGTGTCCTTTCTCTTACATCTTTTTATGCTACATCTTGGAGAGCTCCCTGAACTTATCTTTCAAATTACAAATTTGCCCTCTAGCCCAGTTCTATTATTTAGTGCTTCTATTGACGTGTTCATTCAGCAGCCATAGTTTTAACTTTCAAGAACTTTCTTATTCTGTTTCTTTCTCAGAGCAGCCAATTCTTATGAGAATTTTATTCTCTGAGGATGTCAATTAAATTTTTAATTAGTCTCTTTTCTTCCCTGCTGAATCAGCCAAGATCCTGGCAGGAAATGGATGGCACAAATGGGGTGACTCTCTACAAAGGTGTGGGCAAGGTTAAGGGAAACCAACAAGGGATGATAAGCGTTTTGAACTAGTAACATCTGGAAGTCACTGTCTCCCCTAAACTTCAAGGATTGGGTTGGGTGTAGTTACTGGAACCCAGTGAGATCTACAGCAATAAGAGAAGGCTGCCTGCCTACAGGTACTGTGGCCTTCATTAGAGGAATATAACCACTTGTAGCCCTCTGAGTAAATACCCTGACCCCCTTCCCCTGACCTTCAGTTTGTTAGTGCCTCTCTAGTCATGAGCTGAACAGCAGGGGACCTTAATGACACAGTCCATAGAGGTGGGCATTTTGAAGCACAAAACCGGGTACAGTAGGGCCGAGAGATGATTTGGAGGGGCAAATAGAGAATATCCAGCATACCTATATTGTGTTTATTTCATGCTGTTTAGGAAGACATTTTGATGAGTGGATTGAGGCTGCAAAAGAATAGCAATTGGGGCTGATGTAGTAGGGGAAAGCAGCAGCAAAAATGAACTGCTCTTGTGAATAGTCAGGGTGAGAGCAGTTAAGAGTTCTGACGGGAAATTTTTGTTTAAGATTTGAGGACTCAGAAACAAGGACAGGAGATGGAAGAGAAAGTCTGGAGAGAAGGAGGGACAGTTAGGTAGGGGTATAGCCATAGGAATGAAGCTCTGCCAATGAAGTGGATCCCTTTGAGGTGCTTACAGTCTTTTTTGTTTTCTTTGAGATTTGGAGGACAGTCGTAGTTAGCATGCACTCTTGAGGGATTTTCTCTTCCCCTATTGTCACTATCTTTTACCTCCAAAATGTCTGTAAAAGACTTCTATACTCGCTGCTCTGAGGAATGATGGCAGAGTGGGCACCATGCCATGGGAGCCCAGGGAAGTGGGTTATAGTGTGGAGGAGCCCGTAGTGAAGGTGACAAAATGCTTTTGTGTCCAGATAGACTTGAGATACGTACACAGAAAGGGAAAGTTGTATGGAGTGTGGAGGCACTGGGGTTCAAAATGGCATTGGACATTTTGTTGAATAATAAGGGCTGGAGGGCTGGGCGCGGTGGCTCACGCCTGTAATCCTAGCACTCTGGGAGGCCGAGGCGGGTGGATAGCTCAAGGTCAGGAGTTCAAAACCAGCCTGAGCAAGCTCGAGACCCCGTCTCTACTAAAAATAGAAAGAAATGAATTGGACAACTAAAAATATATAGAAAAAATTAGCCGGGCATGGTGGCACATGCCTGTAGTCCCAGCTACTTGGGAGGCTGAGGCAGAAGGATTGCTTGAGCCCAGG